>KZ151101.1:3813-14401 GCA_002157105.1 Piromyces sp. E2 | reverse complement strand
TTTTGTTTAAAAACAGATTATATACAATAATAAATAACCCAATAAAACACAAAAATATACAAAAAACACAAAAAATTTAATAAAAACTTTAATAAATGATTTCTTCTTTATTAATTCTTTATTTATTATTAATTATGTTATTAACTGTCTAATTGTTAATAACAACTACATTTTTCTAAATAATAAAAAAATTACATTATTTATATTTTTTCTAAAATCTATTCTAATTTATTAAAACAATTTAATTTACATATATTATAATTTATTTATAAACAAAAATTATTTATTATTAATTTTATCAATTAATATTTTATAAAAACTAAACTAAAACTATTTAACTAAACTTTCTATTTAATTTGATTATACTTATTTTTCAATAAGTCTCATATATTACATATTTATTAACTAAATATTATTAATACTATTATTTATATATTTTAAAAATTAAATTGATTTATTTTATTATAATTAAAATTACTGAAATAAAATTTATTATTAAATATCCTTTTCAAAAAAATAACTATAAAACTAATTTTGAATAATTTCTAAAAACTAAATATATTTTATTTATTTAAAATATTTTATAAATTAAAATAGTTTATTTTATTTTAATATTTTAAATTATTAAAATAATTTAATTTTCTTAATTAATTTTATAAATTTAATAATAAAAGAAGGGGATGAATTTAAAACAGCTTTTACTTGTAAATTTGGACACTATGAATATCTTGTTATGCCCTTTGGATTGATGAACGCTCCCGATGTTTTTCAACATTTCATTATTGACGTTTAAGATGGTATTATTGGTGTTTATGTTTATATTGATGATGTTATTATATTTTCAAAAAATTATAATATTTACTTGAAACACATTTTTGAAATCTTATATTGTTTAAAAAAAGCCGGTTTATACGCCAAACTTGAGAAATTGGAATTCTTTGTTTCTCTGATATTTTTAATCATAGAATTTCCTCTGAAGGAATTTATATGGATCCTTAAAGTTTCTGCTATTCTCATCTGGCCTATTCCCACCTGTGTTAAGGATGTTTAATCCTTTATTGGTTTAACGAATTATTATCGTTGTTTTATTCCAAATTTTTGCTAAAATCGCTTGTCCTCTCCATCAAATACTTAGGAAGAATGTTGAATTCATTATTACATCCAAAGTCTTGAATGCTTTCAATGCTATTAAGTCTCTTATTACTTCAGCTCCTATTCTTGCACATCCCGATAGAAATTTACTTTTCATTGTGGAAATAGATCGATTAACTGTTAACTCGAGAATATTGAAAGTGTAAAATAATCAGTTTATATATTAATATAAAACATATTCATATTATGAAATATTGTATTTTAGGAATTAAAATAAAAATTAAACATGTTTTTTTCATAAGCAATATGAATATATAATTTTTTGGTAATTTAATTTCATTTATTCCGTTCATTTGTTTCTTAACAATATCCTTTAAATTTACAGTAATCATGGTCATGATCGTACATTCTTAAGCAACAGTTGCATTTGGTGACGAATTGACAAGAAGGAATGGTGTAGCCTCCAGCAATGCTACAATCTACCAAAGCACAACTAATTGCATTTTTGAATTTTGCTATTGTCTGCTCTTTTGTTTAATCCTGTTAATTCGGTAGTTGAACTTTCAATTTCACAGGAATAATTACCCATAACACCCTTATTAGTATTAATCAATTGATTTACCTAAAACGAATAAAACGTTAAAAATTAATAAAAAAGGTAGGTTAATTTCATTTTGGTTAATTTTTATTTTTATTTTTATTTTTTTTTTTTATTTTATTTTAGGAGACATGTTTGTAAATACTATTTTAAACAGAACGCTTCCTGAAAATATATGGTGGATTAATTTTTTAACTGGGGAAAATTGTAAAGATATTAAAATAAGAATTATAAATGATCACGTGAATACATATTAAATAAGTATTTTACATAGATATATACTTTTTATTTTCAATTGTATAAAGAATTTTCATATTGATATACCAATTTAGATTCATTATTTGATAGAATAGACAGACATGACAAATGAATTATTATAAATATCCCAATAGTTCATATTTTCTATAAAATTCTATAATTTTTTTATTGTATAATGAATTACAAATAATTGATTTAAACAAATTGAGACGTTCGGGTATGTAGATAAAATAGTTTTTTGGAAAACACTTTGATTTTATTCTATCAGGTCACTTTGGTAATCCAATAAGGGTTAAAGATAATGAAATTTATATTAAAATTAGAAATATATATAAATGTTTTATTAATACTTTTAACCTTTAGTAAATAAAAATAATTCTTTTTGAAACATGGTGACATCATTTAGAAAGCGCGAAATTCCCTGTCCAGGTCATTACAGACCATAAGAACTTACTATACTTCAAGAAGTCCCAACATTTAAACCAAAGACTAATTCGTTGGAGTCTCTTGTCAAAATTCGACTATAGGATTGCATATAGATCTGGTGCAAAAACGAAGCTAGAATGAAACTAGCGAGTAATTCACTAGGTCATTGTAGATCAAGAATAATAAATAAAACACTTAATAAAAATATAATTAAAACCATAAGAATTTTTTGATATATTTTAGATCAAGTTTGTTATAAATATCGACTCAAAGAGTCAAACAAAATATAAAGATGGATATTTATATGCAAAACTAAAAAATAATTGTTATAGATTGGTTAAAAGTATCTGAACATTTAAAAAAATTATTGTTATAATTAAATGAATGAATTAATTATTAAGTAAATAAATGAATTTACTTAATTCACATTTCAAATCTAATGATTCCTATGAATCCTAATCCATTATTGATAAAAAAGCTTTTTTGTTGCGCTACAAGAGATAATATTGATAGTCTTATTGAAGCATAAAAAAGCTGATAAATATTGTAGATATATTCTCTCAAAAATTAAAGATAAGTCGAATAAGTTAAAAATTCTCTTTTTACTTACATTGATGTCGTACTTCATTTACAAAAACACATCATTGTGCCATCTGATCTTAGAGCTAGACTTTTAAAAGGTTAAATTTCATTTAAGAACAAAGGATTAGAAATTATTGTTAACCTTAACCTTTGGTGTCAGGTGAGCTAATGAAAAATTAACAATAACTAACGGATGAGGTGCGATTTTCACGTGATTTTATGCTTATTAGAAAATTACTCTACGGTTCTGTAAAACATATATTAATTTTAGCTCAATATCTCCACTGGTTCATGAGATATTACAATTTAAAGATTTATCCATATTAATATTGGAGAAATTATTAAATATAAATTCGACAATAACTTAGTTTACAACAAAAATATCAACCTATTGGACATTAAAAACGATGTTTTAGTAAAATGGATTATACTCAACAGTCTTAGAGAAAAAACTAAAAAAAATTGTCGAAGGACAAGGAAAGACAACATTTTAAATATGGCAAATCTTTGAAAAGATCTTTCACAAGAAATCCTGAGAGAAGAAAATTAGAAATAATAAACAAAATAAACAATTTAAAATACAATGAAGAGAAGACATAAATTATAAATTTACATAAAATCAAGGAATACATTGATTTATGTAAATTTATAATAATTTATGTCACATTAAATATTATAAATTTTATTAATAAACAAATAATTGTAATAATTCTAAATACTCTAAATTTTAATAATATAAATGTATAAATAATTTAGTTTAGCTTAGTTTTAAATAGTAAAATTAGTATAAAATTAAATAGTAAATATATAAATAATAGTATTAATTATAAATGAATAATAAATACACAATAAATGAGTATGTATTCAATGAGTCGAAACAAATTGAAAAGAAGTTTATTAAATTAGATTTGGTTTATTTTATAATTTTATTTATTTTTAGTATAGTTTTGTTTATTTTTTATTGAATATAATTTAATAGCAACTGTATATTACAATATAATTAGTAAAAAACAAACATGTAATTTTTATTATTTAGAAAAGTGTAGTTGTTATTAACTTTTTTACCGTTAATAAGAAATAATAAAAAAAATAAATTTTTAAAAGTGATTTTCTATTTTCCTTTATGTGTTTATCAGCGTTTGTATAGTGCAGTTGAAATCTGTTCTGAATCAAAAAACTTTTACAATTATTAGGTATTGTCTAATACTTTATTAACTAATTTGTAATTCAGAAAAAATAAGATTATGGCACAGACGACTTGGACACCTTGGTATGCAATTTTATCAAATTCAAATTATTAATACTGAGCATCAAGGACAATTGTGAAATTTTTTTTCTTTAAATTTGTGCTCAATCTGAGACTCTTAATCTGTTAGGATTGCTAGCAATTCTCATTTTATTATTATATACAAAGATGAATATATTAAAGAATGAAAAATAATTTTTTTTTTTTTTTTAATACTAATTTACACTGTTAAGTTAAATAAATATTTTAATATAAATAATAATGTTTCATGATGTAAATATTTAATAATTTATTCAAATGAATATCGTAATAAATAAATTTATATTTTAACAGTTCCCCTCAAAATTGTACTTTCTTTTAAGTATAATTTGTTTTATCTACAGAGAACATTCTTCTTTATTTGTTTTTTGTATTTTTATATCTTAGAGATTTCTTGTTTTTAGATATATTACAAAAATTTTAAGAAATGTTTGTTCTTTTTATTGTTCTAACCCTCAGGATATATAATAATCGTATTTCTGGCATAACATTTCATTTTCCTTTTTTTTTGGATTCTTTTTAAATTTGGTAGAATCATTAAAGTTTTTAATAGAATTACTTTTTTTTGAATTATGAATGTTTAATAATTGTAAATTATTGATTTTTAACCTCCTATGTATTTGAAAAAATGATTTCTGAGATTACATTTTTAATATATTCAGTGCATTTTTCATAATTATCCTTAAACTGAAATACATTCATCTTATGTTTTCAGGGAGAGATCCACCTTAAAAAAAATGAATTTGAAATTAATTACTTATTCCATTACAGTTTAAATGAATGTTCCTCCTCTGAAACCTTTGACAAATTATCTTGTTGGATCTTAGATTCAGGTGCTTCCATACACACGACTTATGATCTTGATTTACTTGTTAACATTAAAACTTGTGATGAATCTATCACCCTACCTAATGGAAAGTCTATTAAATCCACACATAAAGGTGATCTTTTTGGCTCTCTCAATGGTTTCATGTTTTCTCTTAAAGATGTATATTATATTCCAGATATCAAAAAAAACTTAATTTCTATAAGTTCTCTCATTCAAAATAATTATAAAGTCGTTTTTACCTATAAAGACTATAAATCCTATTCTTTAATTTATAATGCTAATAGAAACAGAATTTCCTGTACACCTTCTAATGAATCAAACGCATATAAAGTTTGGATTGCTCATCACTCTCTTAATCCCACCACTGACAAAATTCATATTTCCTATATACAAAATAATACCAACTTAAATTTATGGCACAGACGTTTTTGCCATTTCAATATTGATAAAATAAAAAATAAATTATCTAAAATAACCCCCACCAATCAATGTCAAATTTGCTCAAACGCTAAACTTAAAAATAAACCTTATCACATTTCAACTAATCATTCAAAGAATACTTTTGAACTTTTACATCTTGATCTAATCGGCCCAATTGCAGAATCCATCTACGGCAACAAGTTTATTCTCACAATTTTAGACGATCATTCTAGATATGGTTGGGTCCTTTTTCTCAGGGACAAAAGTGACACCTTTAACTCCTTTCATACTTGGTATCTTAAACAAAAAAATATTTTCAACTGTAAAATCAAACATATCCGTTCTGATAACGGTAAGGAATTTGACAACTATCACTTCAAAAATTTTTGTTCTTTTAACGGTATCGATCATCAATTTACAATCCCATACAATCCCCAGTCTAACGGTAAATCTGAAAGATTCAACGGTACACTTATCTCCTCCACTAAAGCCGTACTAAATGATTCAAAACTTCACTATCAAATTTGGGAAGATGCTTTAGATACTGTTAACTATGTCCACAATCGTCTTCCACATTCCTCCATTAATAATTCTATCCCTTATGAAATTATATTCAAATCTCCGGTAAACTACGACAACTTGAAGGTTTTCGACTGCAAGGTCTTCTTTTACTTACCTAAATCTTTTCGTAACAAATTTGATAACAACTCCCTTCCTGGCATTTTCTTAGGATATTCAAATTACGGTTACAAAATTTTCGACATCACCAATAATAAAATTATTTTATCTAGATCAGTGGATTTCTTTGAAAATGACATTGGTTTTAATCTTAATTTTTCTCCTCCGAATTTGATCCCGATGCCCAAATTGGAGGGTAACTATAACAATAACCCAATTACAAATACACCTTTGAATACTACAAAAAGAAAAGAACCATTCAAACTTACTAAATTACAAAAAAAGTTAAAATATATAATGTAACTCCCCAAGTACCCGTAGAATTTGACGATATCTTCGAACTCGAAGACAAAGACTTATGGTTAAAGGCAGTCCAAGATGAACTAATGAGCCTAAATAAAATTAATGTTTACAAACAAATAAATAAAATACCTATTAACGCCAACTTAATTTCATGCAGATGGGTATTTACTTATAAACGCGATTCAAATGGAAACATAATTAAAAGAAAAGCAAGACTCGTCGCCAGAGGATTTACACAACAAATAGGAATCGACTTTAAAGAAACATTTTCTCCAACACTCAAACAGGACTCACTTAGGATTATAACTGCTATATCTGTCCAACTAGACTTTAGGATAGAACAAATAGACATTAATTCTGCCTACTTAAACGCAGAATTAGAAGAAGAAATCTATATGGAAATCCCTGAAGGACATCCCTCTCATGGTAAAGCATATTGGAAGTTGAATAAAGCCCTTTATGGGCTGAAACAAGCAGGAAAAGCATGGAACGATAAGTTAAATAATGTGTTAATAGAACTAAACTTCAAAAAAAAAAATAAATTCGGAACCATGTATATATACATAAAAACGACCAAAGATGGAACTATTTCATACATCTTAGCTATATACGTGGATGATATACTTATATCCGGTAAAGACAATGAAATAAAAACAATTAAAGAACAGATTAAACGGAAATTTAACATTAAGGAAATGGGTGAAGTGAATTATGTCATCGGAATCAAATTCGAAAGATATACTGTTTTCGGTAAGTAAAGCAGCAAGAAGGTCAAGTAATCCCAATTATGAAGACTGGGAAGGTATAACAAAAAATTTTTTAAATATTTAAAATATACGATTAATTATGGTTTATATTTCACCAAATATTCTAATATAAATATATATACCGATGCGGCCGACGCTGGAGACGAAGCTACCAGAAGGTCTACCTCAAGATTTCTATTCACTATAGGCTGTAATCCCACAAATTGGTTCTCTAAATTACAACATTGCGTTTCGACCTCGACTGCGGAATCCGAATACTATAGTTTAAGTTGAGTGCGCGAAGCACACTGCATCTGGTACTTAAACCTATTGAACGAACTAAAGCTCAATATAAAACATTTAACAATAAAAAATATTGACAATAAGGCTACAATATATAATAGTAAAAATCAATCAATAAATTCGAAAAACAAACCTATGGATGTAAGGTTTCACTATATAAGAGAACTGGTAGCGAATAAGAAAATAAAATTGAATTATATTAAATCAAAAGAAAATCTTGCCGACGGCTTCACAAAATATTTGAATGGTCCTGCAATGGATGTTTTTCGTAATTCATTATTAACAAAACTTCCCGGAAACTGTTAAAGCAAAATTAATATATTTTAACAAAAAATTAAAAAAAACTTATAATATTACAAATAAAAAATAAAAAATAAAAAAATAACTTATATATTAAAAATAAAAAATAAAAAATAAAAAATAAAAAATAAAAATATAAAATGTAAAATATAAAAAATTTTATGTTACAAATGATAACAAGCCACAATCACATAACTATAAATATCTAAAAATTTATGTTTATTGTTATTATTCTATTTCTTATCACCAAGATACATAAATAAAGAAACTTATTCATTCTCACAGATTAAGAGTCTCAATCTCACCAGATTGAGCAAATTGAAAGTTAAAATGAAGACAAGTATTATTTATTTCCTATTATATTATACATAATATTATAAGACAGAATTTTAAAAATGAAAATCAACTATATGTCACGGTAATAAAAAAAAAAAAAAAAAAAAAAATTATGATAAACATATGAATGTATAAATAAACAAACAAAATATAAAAAAATAAAAATAATTATGATTAAAATAAAGTGAATTGAATTGAATTATCAGTTGAAATTGAGATCTTATAAAATTATAATAAAACAAAATTAAAATAAAAATCAAAGAAAACAATATAAATGAAAACTTGTTTCAAGTATATAATAAAAATAAAAAGTTTGAGCTGAAAAAGGTCAGCCAGACAAAAATAATAAAAAAAAAAAAAACAGTTTGAGCTGAAAAAGGGTCAGCCAAACAAAATAAAAAAAATCGTTTGAGCTGAAAAGGGTCAGCCAAACAAAATAATAAAAATCGTTTGAACTGAAAATAAATAAATACGGAAATTTTACCAAATAAATATTTTTACATTTTCAATTTTCAACTGTATAATTTCAATTTTACTTTATTTTATTTATTATTTTTTAAAATATTTTACTCTAAATATAATAATGAAATAAAAGGATAAACAATAAGTTCAATAGAAAGTAATATAAAACAAAAATGACGTCTTTATTAAAAGAGAACAGTTAATAAACAAAAGAATATGTATCAATATTTTTGACAATATAATTTTTTTTTTCAAAAAACGATGATAAAATAATAACTAATAATATCATTACTTATTGATTACTTTTATTGATGATTAATAAATTGATATACATAATAAATAATGATACATATATTATATCATTATTTTAATCCTATTTTACATGTTAAAAAGGGGGAAATTTTACAATATCTCCTGGAGATGATAATTGTTTAAATATTAACCCTTTAGTTATAGCAATATAGAACTCCAATCACTTTTAATTATATTTAAAATTTCATAACGTCACTGTGATAGTTATGTATACTATTATAATAGATTTAATACGATATTATCAATATATATATATATACAATAAATATAAATCGTGATAATTGATTATAATATATATATTAATATATATATTAGAATTTTCACAGGTGTCCTATTCTATATTTAAATTTTAAAAATGACGAATTTAAAAGTTATGAATCAGCAATTATTTTTCTTAAAGAAGAAATACACAAACAATATACATATCATAAAAATAAAATTAAATTAAATAAGTTAGAAGAACCTGACAAACAAAAATGGAATAAAATAGTAAATCGAGAAATAGATGATAAAATATTATGCGATACCATTTTTTTTAGCAAAATGTTTAAAAATAAGTTGTAAAAGAAATTATATTGTTTTAATTGATGAATATGACAAAATCATTATTAGTTCTCCAAAAAAAAATGGTTATTATGATGAAATAAATCATATAATTAATATTATGATTTCGGCATCTCTTAAAGGAAATAAATATCTTTATATTGGAATACTTACTGGTTGTCTGAATACAGGATTACTAGCCATTTTTTTTAGGTCTTAATAATTATCATAATAATACTTTATTTAATGATACATATTTTAGTTATTGTTATGGATTTACAGAAGACGAATTAGATAAAATTTTGTTTTATCTCGGTAATACCAGTGAAAATATTAAATAAAAAATAAAAAAGAAATATGATGGCTACTCTTGTATCACTAATACCGAAAATGTATATATTACAAAAATTTATATAATCCATTTTTCATGATGAATATTGTCAAAAATAATAGAAACTCAAACTAAAAATTTAGATTCGGAAATTATCGGATTGATTCTGGATCCAATAGTATTTTAATGGACGTTATTTATTCTAATGGGTTTTATAATAATTCTGACTTTTTAATATTATTGAATGGAAATATAATTAAAGTAAAAATGGATGAAAATTTTAGATTAAATGGAGATTTAAAAAAAAAACTATATGAAATAAAGGAATATAAAATATAATCAATTTTATTGCATTCTGGATACATAACTGTTGTAGATGAAGAGGAATATAATAACCAAAATTGATCACACGAATAAACAATGTTCAGTTAAATAAAAATTAATTAAAAGAGATGATTCAAATACAATTATGAAAAATAAAAAGGAAATAAATATAATAGAAAGTAAAGATCCCCTTGAAACATATTATATAAAAATTTATATTAATGAAGTTTTAAAAGGTACAGAGGGATTTTTGAATGGTGTATAAATAAAAATTGGAAGTATTATATTCCATATCATATATATATTTCATCAGATTTAAATGAAAATATTTACCAGGTGTTATTAATGCAAATGTTTACATTTTTTAATATTGAAAAAATAAAATCCGAAGAAAACAGTGGATATGATTGTAAAATAATCCGTTTATATATCCTAACAATACAGTTGCGGTATATAAATG
>KZ151072.1:26631-39077 GCA_002157105.1 Piromyces sp. E2 | reverse complement strand
TTTTTTTTTTTTTTTTTTTTTTTTTTGTAAAAAATAATATAAAATATGTTTTATTTTTTTTTTTTTAAATATATTTTTTTGTTGTTACGAATATTATATTAATATTTGTTTATTAAATATTCTCCAACATAATATATATATTTAATAATATATGAATTGTAATGCATTATTACAATTATGATATATATGGGATATTTATATTTATGTTTTAAATGAATTTTTACTAATATTAATATTGATAATATTTAAATGATGTTTAATACTTAATGATTAACAATATTTTAATAATGTTTAAAATGATTAATTAATAATATTTTAATAATGTTTAATGATATTTTTTTAATATTTTTTTATAATGTCTTATATATATATATTTAATATTTTTTTTCTTATAATGTTTAATGGTTTTTCTTAATATCTTCTTTTAATAATTTTCAATATTTTTTTAGTATACAATTAATGATGTAATCATTAATTAATTATATATATAAATACCTCTTGTATATTAATATATATATATATATATTTATTTGTTTGTTTTTTATTTTTTTTTATTTTTTATCATGTATATATATATTTTAATTTATTTTTTATAAATCAATAATATCTTGAAGTTGGTATAGTTTTTGTACCTGAATATCCACCTGAACTTTTTGAAGAATACTCTGATTTATCATCTTCCCATTTATTTGGTTCATAAACTGTTCCAGTAAACCATATTTCTTTTGTATTTTTATCTCTAATAATAAACATAAAAGATCTATCAATTATGACATCAATTGGATATGATGGTGGTGGTGGCAATGATTTTGGAACACCATTAACAACAAAGATTGTTACAGCGGCTGCTTTTATTCCATCTTCCGAGAATTCAATATCTGCTCTATGAATTGCTTTTGAAACATATGGTTTTTGTTCCATTAAATCTTCATAAGCTATTTTTGAAAATTCAGCACTTGTTTTATTAAATGCTCTTTTTATTCCTAAATCATTTAAATCTTTCATTAAATTCAAATCATAAGTAAATTTGAATTTTGGTATTTTGATGTTAATTCCATATGGTTCATCTGATGACAATTTAAGTTTTTTATCAATTTGATTTATTTCTTCCTTTGATATATTATCAATATAAGTACTTAAATTATCCATTGGCATTATCGCCATAAATTCAAATTGCACATTTTGATAAGGATCTAAATCCATTGTAACAACAGTTATGTCGTCATCCATATAATATGAATCGCTTCTACTACGTACTTCTTTTTTATACATCATTGTTGCAATCATGGTTTGATCATCATCAATATGAAATACACCACCATAAGTATTTTTATATCCAAAACCACGATACCATGTCATATCTATGGCAAGTGCATTTATTAATAATATTACGGTTTCTGGATCTTGAACAACTTTATCACTTAATATATTTTTGATAATTCCTAAGGTTTTATTTTCAATCCATTTATTAGCATTATAAGCACTACTAAAGTCATCTTGTATTACTTCTGCATTATATTTTTCTTTTAATGTTTCAACATAATCTGGTATTACATATTTATAAAATTTTTTTCTTATAAATATTCCATTTGCTAATGATAAAATTTTATCAATATTTGTGTATTTAGTAAGTTCTGTATTTCCTATCACATTATTTATTTCAGTATACGTATCATTAACTGCACCTTCTTTTAACATACTTAAAGCGTATTTAATAGATAATGGACTGTATAGCATATTCTCTTTATTATTTTCCATTTTCAAGAATGAAAAATCAAAATCAATGTTAGATGGCACGGGATCGGAGAAGCAACTGTCCTTTATACCACACCATTCACCGTTTTCTACACCCCACTTACCAATTTGATCAGTGTATAATACTGAACATAATTCACAACATGGAAATCCATGAGGGACAGAGAAACAGGAATCAGAAAAATCATCACTAATACCACACCATTCACCATTTTCTACTCCCCATCTTCCACTTTCATCGGTAAAGACTACTTTATTATCAGTACAACATTTATAACCATATTGAATTGAAAAACAAGAATTGGATATATCATCACTAATACCGCACCATTCACCATTTTCTACTCCCCATTTTCCATTTTCATCAGTAGTTACAACTTTATTGTCAGTACAACATGGATAAAATGGTTCGGAAAAACATTGTTTACCATTATTTACAGGAATATTAATTAATACCAATCCTAAAAGAATTAATGTTAAATTATTCATAATTTCTTGTTTTTATTAATTATAACTTATTGTTATATTACTTTTATTTATTTATTTTTTCTTTTTATTTTATTATTAATAATATTATTATTATATTTTAAATTCCAAATATCCCTTAATATCAATAAAATGTTTTACTGTTTATTGATATAAAGAATGATTAATTCAGATATTTATATTTATATTTATACTTTTTTTTTTTTTTTTCTTTTATATTAAATTAAATTTTTAATTTTGTATTATTGAATGAATGAAAAAAAAATTTTTTTTTGATGTATCAAAATTTGAATTATTATTATATATATTGTAATATATTATTTAATATTTTTATTATTATTTAAAATTTTTCAATAATAAAACAATATTAAAAAAAATAATATTGTTTGATGTGTCATTAATTAAAAGAAAACAAATGAAGTATCATTTATAAATAATTAATAATATATTATTAAAACATTATTACTATTATTATTATTTGTTATTATTTGTTATTATTATTTATTATTATTTGTTATTATTATTTATTATTATTAATATTATCAGTTATTTTATGCAAAATATTTTAAAATTGTCAAAACATAGATAATAAAGTTCCATATTACATAATATTTACGGTCTGTAATTTCAAGCCACAATAATATGTCCATAAATAGTTTGATTATTTTTACTGATTCATATCTATTAATATAGAAAATATTTAGAACATTTAGAATATTCTATAACTTTATTTTGCATATTATAAAAAATAACTTATAAATAATAGTTAAAAGGTGAAAAAAAAAGAAAAAAAAAGAAATATTAATGACAGAAATATTATAATAATAATGTTATGATAAATATAATAATAAAAATTATTCTTTTTGTATTCATAATATATTTAATTTTAAAAATTATAGAAATAATAAATAATATATAAATAATATTAAAAATTTTTTTTTTTTAAATGTAAAATGTAAAATACTTTCATTTTAATTTCAATATTTTTTTTTATTTTTTATTTTATTTTATTTTATTTTTTTTTTTTTTTAAAAAAAAAAGATAATATTTATATTACAATTATAATACAATACTTAATAAAAGTTTTATTTAATTTTTATAAAAATTTCTGTATATACTGGAATTAGAACTTTGAAGATGCATTCCTGCCAATAAAAGATTATTATCTTTTGCATATTTCAAAATGTTTTTTCTAGTTTCAATACTTTTATTTTCATCGTGATCATATGAAGCACATATTTCAGGATATTTAAATTGAATTTTTTCTCCATGAATTAAATCACCAATAATAAGAAGGTCATCCTTTCTATAGACAGTATGTCCAGGAGTATGTCCATATGCTTCTATTGGTTTAATTCCTAAAGGTAAAGTATCGTTAACGGTAAATTGTATAACTTGTTTTTCATAAATTTTCATTGTTTTTACTTGTAAAGCATTTTTTTCTGAAGGCATATTATTTATCCATCCGTCATATTCTTCTATAGGAACATATACTTTAGCATTTTTAAATACTATATTATCTTTTGCATCAAGAAGTCCTCCAATATGATCTAAATGAAAATGAGTAATAAATATATAATCTATATCATCTGTTTTAATTTTTAATTCTTCTAATCGTTGAAGAATTCCTCTACTCATTTTTTCGTTTAAACCAACATCAAATAAAGCCTTTTTACCTTCGGCTTCTAAAAGAAAAGCACTCATTGAAGTTTCAACACCATTTTCTAAACCTAATTCTTTTATTAATTCTGGAGTTAATTTTGGATATAGTGATGTTGGAGATAATGATTTTTGGTTATTTCCTGATAACCATACAAGAGAAAAATTTGGAAATAAGCAACGAGTAGAAACGTTCATTATTATTATTATCGTTTTTTATTTTTTATTTATTTATTTATTTATTTTATTTATTTTTATATTTTATTTTTATTTTTATGTTTATATATTTTATTTTTTTTTTTTTTTAAATAAAAAATTTATTTATTTATATATTATTTACTTAATTATTTATTTATTTATTTATGTATTTATTTATTTATTTATATATTTATTTATTTTTATTTACTTTTATTTACTTTTATTTACTAAATAAGGTTTGAGATTTTGGGGAATATTTATGGTATGTTTTATATAAAAGTTGTATAGATTTATGAAAAATTATTATCTATTATTATTTATTATTTATTATTTATTATTATTATTATTATTATTATTATTATTATTATTATTATTATTATTATCCATTATTATTATTATTATTATTATTATTATCCATTATTATTAGTGTTATTGTTATAATTATAATTTATATATTTCTATTATTCAATTTAATAATATTTTTAATCTTTATTTAAGTTCAATTTTATTAATATCAAATATATAATTATATTTATCATTTAAAAAATAAATAATATATATTATATAATTTTTATTTTAATATATTTTTGGAATGCTGGAATATCATTATTTTGATGAATAAATAAAATAAAATTAATGAAAAGTCATTAAGTAATTATAATTATTTTTATTTCTCAGTGATTATTTATCTTCTTTTTTTTTGTACTACAACATATTTTAATTTGAGTTTCCCCGTCTGTTACCAAGATTACCCATCCATTTAAAAAATTTATCCTATTTATTTTTGGAAAAATTAAAATTATAATTAATTTAAAAAGACACACATATAAAAATTATACTTTGATAATTAATTAATAATAATAAAATAGAATAATAATAATAAAATAAAATGTATATATATAATAGAATAATAATAATAATAATAATAAAATGTATATATATAATAGAATAATAATAATAAAATAAAATGTATATATATAATAGAATAATAATAATAAAATAAAATGTATGTATATATATAATAGAATAATAATAATAATAAAATGTATGTATATATTAATAAAATAGAATGATAATTAAATATAATATATATATTATTCTATAATTTAAAATGGTATTGATATCGTAAAATATGATAATATATAATATAAATAAATATTAATGTTTGTATTGAACCAAGTTTTTATTTTATTTTTTGTTAGGTATCATTCAATTTGTCATCTTTTTTTTATTTTTACCATTGTTTCAATATTTAAAAAAATAATTAAATAAATTAAATATAATTAATTAATATTTTTTTTATATATATTAATTTCATTTCTAACTTTATTTATTATAAAAATATAAAAAGATTCATCTTGAAAAATAAATGTCAATTACATAAATCATTTTATTTTTTTTTTATTTATTTATTTATTTGTAAAGAACAGCCTAATAAAAATATATATATACATTAATAATGACATATCAAAATAATTGAATAGAGTAATAATTAATAGTATTAGAATGATAATTAATAGTAATAGTAATAGTAATAGAATATAAAATAATAATAGTAAATAATTAATAGTAATAGGATAATAATTAAAATAATTATTATTTTGTATTAATAATCATTTATTTAATTTATTTTTTATATATTAAATTTGTTTTTCCTTTTATATAAAAAAAAGTATAAAAGAGAAAGAATTTTCTTTCTTTTTTAAAAAACAAAAAACAAAAAACAAAAAACAAAAAACAAAAATACAAAAAAACAAAAATACAAAAATACAAAAATACAAAAAAACAAAAATACAAAAAATAAGAAAATACAAAAATACGAAAATACAAAAATACATAATAAAAAAAAATATATATATATATACATATATAAATAATTATAATTATAATAAATATATTCTAAAAAATTTATTTTATGTTTTTGTTGTATTATAATAATTTAATAAAATTGGTTAATAAATTTGTTATAATATAATAATATAATAGATTTTATTTATTTAATATAAAAACATAAGATAAAACTACAAAAACAAACAAACAAAAAGCGAAAAAAAAAAACGTCAAATCGGTAATGTTTAAATCACTAATTTTATATATAGTTTGATAATTAATAATTAATATGAATATAATATGAATATTAATTGTATAATTTTTATTTAAAATTTATAAAAAATTTTTTGCATTTTGAATTTCGAAATTAAATTAATTTTATGAAAATATTTTGTAAAATACCTTTGTTTATATATTATATAAAAGACTGTCTATTAAACTCATATATTTGAAAAAAATCCAAAATATTAATTATATAGTATTATTAAAATTATTATTATCATTAACAAATAAAAATATTTTAGTATAATAATATTAAACTATTTGAAAACCAACCAAACAAATAAATAAACAAAAGATATTTGAAAACTAAATAAACACACATACACACACGCAAAAGAAAAAAAGTATATATAATGAAACCATTATTTAAATTTAACCTAACTCATGATACGTTTGTTGCAGTCTTAGCCGGGATCAGTATGATCGTGCTTAGCCTTTTAATGATACCTTTTTCAGGGGAAAGTATTTTAGACAATATTGTATCGTTCATGCTCAGAGATGTAATGATGATATTCGGATTAGGAATCGTCTTTATATCTTTTTTTGTGGATCGTAAAAAAAAAGAAGTACTTTCAGATATCGGATTTTCGAGAAACAAGCTCAAACTAAGTTTAATACTTAATTTGATTTTTGCTGTATCACTTTTGGCTATGTTTATGAAAAAAGGTGTACCGGATGATATTCTAAATATTTCTAATTTCTATGCAGCAGTTTATATTTTAACTGCAGGAATCTTTGAGATGACATTTATTTATGGCTACTTGAGAATGAGTTTTGAGAATGCCCTTGGAACAATCCCAGCAATACTTCTTACAAGTGCATTTTATTCCTTCCATCATGCAGGTTTTCAACCAGAGTTCGTACATTTGTTTTGGGTAGGAATAATGTATTGCTCTGTATTCTATATTACTCGTAATCTTTTAATCATCTTTCCTTTCTTCTGGGCAGTCGGAGCTTTGTGGGATGTTATCGTCTCATCTGAAGCCGGAGAGGGAATAAAAAATATTGAATCATTTGGTATCACAATTTTCGTTTGGGTCTTGATTATTGGTTTCTTTAAATACAAGCATAATGTAGAACATTCCAATGCTGAAGAGCAAGCAAGTTTATTAAATGAATGATATAGTAAAATTTTAATAATACAATAATAATTAATAATGTTAAGAATATTTTTATTCATTTATAAATAATGAAATTGATAATATCAAATTATAATAAATAAAACATAAAAAGTTAACATTAATTTTGTGATAATGTATTAGTTTATTATTTTTTTTAGTGTTTATATTAAATAATCTACATAATACTATAAAAAAGCTTTTTTGAAACGTTTAGGGCACTTGATATATTATTTATCAATTAAAATATTATTTATTGATATCAATTATTATATACTAGTTATAATAATATTATTTTATTAATATCTATAAATTTTATTATTATAGATTTCCATTCACTATTTTAAATATTTATTTAAATAACGATAAATAAATATTCATAATGAAGTTTAGAGAAAATAAAAAATATATTACTTTTTATATGTGTTAGGAGGAATTTCTTTCAATGAGAGATTTCCATCCATACAAATGTAGAAAGTTGGATTAATAATATGACCAATAGTATTTTAATACATATTAGTTTTAGTATTCTTGAAGATAGAGAGTTTCCATATAAAAATTTGCTACTTTCTAATTTTTTAAAGGCAATTACAAATAGATTAAAATATAATTTTTGTCCTTTATATCATAATTTTAACCATTAATTTTCCAAGTTTTTGTAATACAATACAATGCATTTTTATTAATTATAATAATAAAATAATGAATTATATATAAATATTTTTACAATATGTAACTTAGTTATCAATATTAGATAAAATATGCTGAGACAAGATCTATAAATAAAACAATAATAATGATAACATAATGATATTAAATCCTTGATATTAATATTAAATAATATGGTTATTTATTACGGATAAACATGAAATCGGTATCTACCTTTATAAATAAATTATTACAACGTAATATATTTTAACTAACTAATAATATATATATATATTATTAAATATTATAAATTATATATATACATATATAAATATAACAATAAAATCCTAATTTTTTAATTCTTTTTTGAGCTTCTGTATTAATTTCCAGTTAGTGAATATTTCAATAACGTTTTTTATTTTTCTTTTTTTTTTTTTTTTTTTTTGAAATAAAGTTGATTAATTTCATATAATGTTTCTCTAAAGTATATATTCTTATTATCTCAATTAAATATCCTACAATAAATACAGAGAGAATTGAAAAAATACTATATGGAATTAATAAATTACTTTCTGTATATTTTTCAACTTTTAAAATATTATGGCATATTCATGGTCTAGTAATTGGACCATCATGGAATAAACATATTACAAATGTTGTCGATGAGATGAAATTAATAAATTTGTATTGAATATTTATTCTTGTAAAATTTATTAATATTAATATTGCTGCTATGAAACCTGGTTACTACTGTCATACCAACTAAATAACTGGAACCATTTGCGGAGTCTGCATAATATAATCCAATGATATCATAGATAACAAAAAATAAATATATAAATAAAATAACGAAGACCGAATATACAATTCATGACATGATTTTAAAATTCTCTTCAACTGAATATTTTAGTAAATATTCATATAAAAAAGAAAACCAGACAGAATTATTTGAGTTATAAACATTCATTGCAGTTAATGTTGGAATAATACTATACATAATTGTCAAAAATATTAAATAATTTTTATAAGTTACTCTGTGAATTAAATTAATAGAAAGATTAAATATAAAATCATATAAGCTTCTGGAATCACCAAACATTAAAAGTTACTGGAAACATATAATTTAATATTTTTCATTCTAAAATTTTCCTTTTTTTTGTAATTAATCCAATAGTAAGAATAAGTCATTAGTTGTAATTCAAGTTTAAAAAATTTATTGATTTTAACATTTTTAAAATTAATTAAGAAATAACCAGAAATCATTACATATATATTAACACTTAATTTTTCCACCAATGCTTAAAGGTTGAATTCATAATTTATTTAAGGTTATTTTATCAGGACTAAATTTAAATTCTCCATAATGCGAAAAATGATGACAAATAATTAATAACATTGAAATAATCCTTAGTAATTTCAATATTCGAATGTCATACTTTTAGGCTTTGGATTTAACTAATTATTGTTATTATCTATTTTCTTATTATCATTTTCATTATTATTATAACCTTCAAAAATAAAATAAAGATGTGAGTGACAAATATAAATGTTTATTTTATTTGTTTTTTAATATAAAATTAATAAAAAAAGATAAAATTATTTTTTTTTTTTTTTTATTTTATAAGATTTAGGTTTAGAGAATTTTTTTTTTTTTACATAATTAAAATATTGGAAAAAATAGTTATTTAAAATCTACAATATTAATTATAAAAAAAAAAATAATAATAATCTTCAAGATAGATTAATTAATTGGTAGTAAATTTAATAATAATTTAATAAATAATTAAAAAAAATTTAAAAATTAATAATTTTAATATTTATTATCCTCTAAATCATAATTCATAAAACAAAACAAACAATATGACAATATGTTATTAATTTTTATGAGAATATATTCTTATTCAAGAATAAAAAGAGAGGATTTAGTTAAAATGTGGTGATATTTATTAATTATAGCATTTATATTATTTGATAATCATTTTTATTTATTTTTTTAAAAAAAAAAAAAGTTAATAAAATTTTCTTAAAAATAATAATATTAATATTAAAAAAAAATAATAATATTAATATTAAAACGAATATATATATATATTAAAATTTTTGTTAAAATGGAAAGTTAAGATAAAATAAAATGTTTTTTTTATATGATATATATGGCAAAAAATCAATAATAATGTAATATAAAAGTTTTATGAAATATATTTATATTTCATAAAAACCAAATTATATATATGTTTTAAAAACTTTTTATTAACATTATTCTTACTATTTCATTTTCTATTAAGGTGTAAATGCTTAATAGCTATAAAATATTATTAATATTAATAATTCAATTTGATTTAAGCAAGATTTTATTATTTGATAAACTTTATTAAATATTTAAAGAAATATACAAAAAAGTACAGAAATTATTTGTATTATAATTGTGGCATATAACTAATATAATTGATATTTATTAATTATTATTTATTAAATATATTTAATTCATGTCAATAAGTTTGCATAATAATATATATATTTTCTTTGACATTTTTAATTATTTTTATTAAATGTTTAAATTAAAAATATTGTGGATAATTAATTTATTTTTTTTTTATATAATATTTTTTATAAAAAAAAAAGATTAATTACAAAAAAAAATGGGGATTATAATTGATAGTGACAGGATGCGTGAAAAATATAAAAAGTTAACGTAATCAAGATAATTTTGTAGATAAATCCAATATTATCAATAAATTTAATAAATTAATAAATAAAGATAATAGTAATAATATATGTATTACAAAACCAAGAAGATTTGGAAAAACTTCAATAGCTGCAATGTTAGTTACATATTATAGTAAAGGAATTGATTCCAAGAAAATTTTTGATAAGTTAAAAGTTTCTAAAGGAAAAAGTTCTAACCAGGAAAAAAAAGAAAAAGAGATAATACAATATGAAAAATTCCAAGGAAAATACCACACCATATATTTAGATTTTTCACATGATGTTGATACTTTCGAAACCTTAAATGACTATTTATCTTCAATTAATCAAATTTTAAAAAAAGATATTAAAAAATTATATCCAAATTCGGAAATATTAAATGATTATGATAATAGAATTTATATAAATTTAGAAAATTTATATATTGAAAGAGGAGAAAAATTCATATTTATTATTGATGAATGGGATTTTATAATTGCTAATAATATGTTTACTCCGAAAGAACGAGGTAAATTTATTGCTTTTTTAAATAATTTAATAAAAGATCAAGCATATATAGCTTTTGTTTATATGACAGGAATATTGCCAATAGCAAAACAATTATCTCAGACCTCTCTAAACTGTTTTAAAGAATATTCTATGCTAAAAGATGAAAAGTATTATAGGTATTTTGGTTTTACGGAACAGGAAGTCCAAAATCTTTATAATAAAAGTAAAACTTTAAAATATACTGATTTAAAAAATTGGTGTAATGGATATAGAAATTATAAAGGTGAAAAAATATTTAATCCATGGTCTGTTATTCAATCTTTAGAAGATAAAGCAATAAATAATTATCGGACACAGACAGGACGTTCGGATGACTTGGTAAATATACTTAACTTCAATATCAGTGGAGTTAAAGAAGACATTTTAGAATTAATTAGTGGGAAAAAAATAACTATGAGATTAAAAAATTATGGAGCAGAAGATATACAAAAAGAATTAAAAAAGAAAAAAATAAAGAATAATGATAAAATGAAAAGAGAATTATATTCGAAAATGGTTACACTAGGATTTTTAACATATTACAATGGTAAAATTTCTATTCCTAATGAAGATTTAAGAGAGATATTTATAGAAGTTTTAGATGAAGACGATGATTTGAAATATTATTATGATTTAATAGAAGATTCTAAAAAGATGTTAAAAATGACTTTAAAAAAAAATACGGACGCAATGTGTGAAATATTGGAAAACTCACATGTGAAAAAAATTAAATCAGGAGATAAATTTGATCACGGTAATTTGAAATATTTAATAGATTTTTTGTATTTTAGTGCTAATGCTTCCTATAATATAAATAAGGAAGTAGAAAACGAAAAGGATTTATAAATTATATTATTTATCCTAAAGGTATAAAAAAAGAAAAGGGAACGGTTATTATATTAGAATTAAAAGTCAATGATTCAGCAAAAACAACAATAAAACACATACATGAAAAGAGATATTATTTCGGCTTAAAAGATAAAGGATATAAAGGAAATATTTTATTAATAGGAATAAATTGTGATACTGAAAATAAAAAATATACTTGTATAATAGAGGAATATGATTGTGATTTAAATATCAAATTACCAAAATCTGAGAAAAAAAGAAAAAATAATCCAATATTTGAAGGTATTTTTTAATAATAATAATAATAATAATAATAATAATAATAATAATAATAATAATAATAATAATAATAATAATAGTAATAGTAATAATAATAATAATAATAAT
>KZ151058.1:9773-21935 GCA_002157105.1 Piromyces sp. E2 | reverse complement strand
TGAAAATATGATTTTAATAATAATTACTTTATTCAAATTATTTTTATTATAATTATATTTTTAATGTTAATTCAATTATACTGTTAAGCTAATAGATTTCTATTCCATGGAATATTTAAGTATTAATATATATTTAAAACATTTATATCAAAATTTTAAAATGAATGTTTATTTATTATAAAATAAATACATAAGTTTGATAAATATATGTTAATTTAATTTGATATATTGATTTTATAATATTTATTTCAAACAACAAATTCACAAAGGGTAAAATATAAAATAAATTTAAGTAAATTTCATTGTAAGTTAACAATCGAAATATTTTATAAAGAATTCAATAAATTTATATTAATACGTGATGAAATTTAAATTATAAAAGAAATTAATTTTAATATTTAATTAATATAAATTTACTATAAATATAAATATGTTTATATTTCAATATAATTATTTTTTATTTAAATAAAGCCTTTTTTAACAATTTATTTTCTATATGATAAAATATAGTTTTATTAATTTTATTATCTTTTAATCTTGTTTTTGTTTATCAATGAATTTCAACAATTTTTATTTGTATGCGCAGATATAATAAAAATTTACTTCTATATGGATTTTATTATTTATATTGTTTTTATTTTTATTTTTCCTGAAATAACAAAGGTATTATACTTTTTGAATTGTGTTTATTTATGATATTATTGTCATTGTCTGACATGTAGAGTTAAGTTTTATCTATTCATTATAGGAATTACAATCTAATAAAAATAATAATATATTATTTTTATTAGATTTCTTTATATTAATAAATGGAAGCTATTTGAAGTGATGATTCTTATTGAATCTTGTTTTATGAATTAGATCATCAGAAGATCAACTACATTTACCACCATAGGTAATACCAAACTCCAGAACTGCGTTCCACAGTATAGCCTCACAGTGAATGCTTATTTGATAAATGAACTTTCTTAATGAACTGGGATTCAATATCAGAACAATAAACATTTTTGTATTTATGATCATTGATAATAGTAATGATAAGAATTTTCTTTATTTTCATGATTATTAATTAGTTAAATATTTGTTATATTTACTATTCTTATTTTCGGTAACTAAAATATAATATAATCTTGTAATCCAGTAAATAATATCATTTTTCATCATCCATAATTATTTTTGGCTATAAAATATAATCTTTTAATGGATTTCTGGAATTATTGATTGAAGAATTACAGCGCGTTGTTTTTTATGTTATTTAATTCCGTTTCACTTTCGGGAATTTATTTTATATATTTTGTTATAGAAAATGGATTGGCAATCCAAATTTTAATACTGATGATACCAAATTGATTTATATCGTCATTTTAATTCGTATTCGATCTTTTAAAAGTCCTTTTTCTTTCCATTTCAGTAAGTTATTTGAAGGTAAATAGGGACACTTTATGGCCACATGTTTGTTAGTACATTATTATTATTATTTGAGTTAGTACTCAAATAATAATAATAATGTACTAACAAACATGGATCACAGTAATGTAACAATGGTTGAAAGTAATATTATTGAAATCTTTACTTTTAAACTTTAATAGTTAATGTACGTATATTCGTACATCTTATAATGTAGCTTAGATTGCAGGTTTTCCAAAAATATTAAAATTCAAATAATTTTAAAAGACTTCTTTACATTATGAACAATAAATTTTAAATTAAATTATATATAATAAAATATTTGCTGTAACCAATTTTTTATTATTAAAAGAAAAACAAGAATAGATAAATTATTTATTTATTTAAATAAATAATTTATATTATTATTTTTTTTTTTTATATTATTATTATTTAACTTAATATAGTAATTATTAATCATTAATCATTTTTTCTAAATTGTATAACATTTTTATTTTTAATATTTAGATGTAATATGTAGTTTTTTATTTTACTTTTTTTCATAAAAAATATTGAATTATTTATTCTAGTTCTTTTATTTTATGAATAAAAATAAATTAATATAAATTTCCAATATAGATATGAATATTTGAAATAATAGAATTTCTTAAAAAACGTTTAATAAACATATAAAAAATTATTATTTGAATGTTAAAAAGGAATATTAATTATTATGTGAATTTTTTCATCAAATAGATCCTGAATTTTGATTTGATTATTAATTTTATCATAAAGAATTAGTATACTATATTTTTACTACAATTATATTTTACTAATATATTTTATAATTTAGAATATCACTAAATAGTTCTTTTGATAGCCTTAGAATATATTTTTTAGTTAAAAAAAATAAAAAACAATAATAATGTTAAATATAAATATTTATATCATAATTTTTAAAATAATAAATACAATTAATATTAGTTTATTATTATAAAATAGATTATAATTAGGATAATATTTTATGGTACTTTCCTAGTAATTCATTATTTTTAAAATTTTATTGCATAAAAATACATTTAAAAGGATAAACATAATCATGTATAAAAATATTTTATTGTAATATCTAATAAAAATACATGTATTCTCTTTAATAGTTACCATCTCTTTAATATAAAATTCCGATTTATATGCCAAAAGACAGTATTTCTTGTTGATATTTCGAAATATTATTACTTTCATTAATAGAAAGTAATAATATATCGATATTGTTAGGAATTTCAATAAATTTATCAATTCTCTTTTTTGTATTCGATAAGACAGGAATCAGTATCACTAAACTGCGTATTATTTTGAATTTAATCTATAGTTTTATTCAAATTTCGTCCCATACCGTGGCCCTGATAGAAATCTTAAATATTTTAGTGAAATTTCAAACTATAAATAGAAATAAAATCTGAAAAACCAACTAGAGTTTTGCAATATTAATACATGATTACAGTAATATTATGTAACTAAAATCAGAGCATTGATTTAAAATCACCATATATTCCTCAAATCGCAGGTGTGCAATCCAACACGAGTTTTGTATTGTGTATTACTAAATTTATATATATGCGTATTTTAACTGCAGCTATATGAGTTAAAAATCTCATATAGCTTAAAAGGATTTATTTTCTATTAGGTCTATAAAAATCTGTTCTTAGCGATAAGTCATAAATTGTAGATAAATATTATTATTAAAGTTTTGTGACTACTATGATTTATTGGAGTTTTACTTAATTTTATTCTATTATTTATGTCACTGTTTTGTATATTATCATTAGATTTATCTAAATAAGATTAGAATTAAAATTTGATTTATTTAATATATTTTAATAATGATTGAGATATTTTATTGTGGTTATGGAGTTACGTCATTATTGTTAATATTTTTGAATTTTTAAAGATTTATTATTATTTAAAATTTCAGTATTAACGTATTAGTTGGATTATTCAATATATTAGATGCAATATAAATAGTTTAATTTATATCTTTAAGATTAAAACCCTGTTTACATACAATTCATATATGTGAAATATCTATAGTTAAAATATAATATGTATTATATAATATGATAAATACATTATATATAGATTATTGAGTGAAATAAAATTTATTCTTCTAGTCCTTTTCTAGTATAGTTATTATATGGTAGTTTACAAAATATATAGAAAAATATTGATAATATATCAAAACAAAATTAAATATTATATTATAATCAAACTTTATATAATTGAAAATTCTGGAGCAGGGAAAAATTTAACCATCTTTTATTAAATTATTAAGAGGAAAAACATCACTTATATGTAAATAATTCTACTTGTGTTTGAATATATATAAAGAATTTCATGGTAAAAATGGTTATAAAATTATATTAAAAACTGTTTAAATGTAATTCTATGAAATTGTCATTACTTTTATTTTTAAAGTATTTATAATTTAAAAATAAAAGTAATAACAATGGCAACCAAACTAATTAGAAATGAGGTGAAGACAATAACCCGGTATCTCAAACTGATAATGTTATAAACCTCTCAATTATATGAATGAAAATGAGAGAAATGGGACTAGTAATGAGAGAAAGAGTAGATACCATTATTATGATAATACCAGAACCCACTTCATAGCCAAAACAACAATTAGAACAATTACGGGATAAATTATACTAGCCGTTTAGAACCTTAAACTGTATCTTTAGAAGAAATAATGAATTAGTAACTGTTTGATTATATCTAAAGCATTCTAAGACTATACTTTTTGTATAAGATAATGATTTATTTTTGATTATTTCTTGGTGTAAGGGTAAAGTATAACACCGGAGATGTTGATAAAGAATATTGTGATAAAAATAAATTTCCTTTGAACATCATCTACAATAACTCTATGGATATTGATTTTGAATTATGAAAAACAATATTTTAATGCAGAGCAAATAATTGTGAGTGTTGACTCTTCATCTTATAACGAACAATATATAGAATTATTAACCAATTTTATGTGTTGCATAAATGAAAATTCATGTCTTGCTTTGGAATGAAAAATGGAAATTATTAATTTATATCAATTATTTATTGAAGATACCTATAGCTGTTATCTAGTGAGGTTAATATAACATCTATTTATTAAAAATTAGTAACAGTAATATATATCAATGAAGATTGATAATGATAATGAAAATGATGACTATAATAATAAGATCAGTAGTGATAATGATGGAAATAATAATGAAAATAATGATAGTGATACAAAATAAAAATTAAATTTAAAAAACAATTTATAATAAAAAATAATATTTCTGCATTATTATTTTTAAAGTGTAATGAAAAGTAATTATAAATATTAATTTAAAAATTATTAAATAATTCATGTTATAGTATTTAATTTTATATAAATTTTATTTAAAAAAATATATAAATAGTTTTTTAAGAAAGTTAAAAAAAATATAAGAATTTTTTTTCATTTTTTATATCATAAAAATATTTTTTTTTAATAAAAATAAAATATTACATATAAATATTTTATAAAATAATAAAATAATAAAATTTAATTATAATAAAAAATCACTAATTGTTAAAAACATCAACTATTAAATCCCGTTTTAACATATTGACTATAATAATATTATAATTTAATTTAGGTTTATTATCTCCAGTGTAGTTTTCTCATGTATTTTATACAAATCTAAAGACATTATTTTGTCTCCTAATAGTGTTGAATTTTCTTTGAATGAAAAGGTTCAGTATTAATAATTGTATACTCAATTTTTTCACCTACTTTTTAATTTAAATTCTATCATTTACTATTATTTCAAATAATAAAACATACCAATAAACTAAATTTTCTAATATTTAAAAATCATGAATTAAAAACAATATTAAAATAAAAATTAGTTTTAGTAGTAAAAGTTATATTTGATGAAAAATATAAATAGTTTAAATATTTTCTAATAATTAATTCTTTGTAAAATTATTTTAATATTAATTGTATAATTAATTATTATCTTAAAAATCATTTTAAATAAAATTCAAATTATAAAAATTAAATTATTTTATGATAAAAATAAAAATAAATATAATTTAATAATCAATAATTATATAAAACAAATACGAATATATAACTTTTTATAATAAATCTTTATTTAATAATAATATATTTTAATAATATAATAATATATAAGAATATAAAATATAAGAATATAATGTAATTTTTAATAATAAAATAAGATTTATTAATAACAATAATCTCATCAAAGATTGAATAGTTTGTACTATGTCATATCTGTTAAGGACTTAGGCGGACCAGGACTTTAACACCCAAATACAAAGGTTAAAGATTAAGTTGGAATTGTTTTTAAAAATCTTTATTTTTTATTTATTCATAAAGTATTAACCTTAATATGAAATTCTCGAAGAATTCAATCTACATTTCAAAATTTCCAAAATACATTAATAAATTCTAATTACATTTTTTTTTAATTTCAATACATGATTTTTAAATTATTAAATATATTAATTACTATTCTAATTCTAAAATATAACTTATATATAAAGCTTAGTATTATTAGTTAGTATAAATCGTCACAAGGAGAAGAAGTAATTATTATTTAAACTATTTTAATAAATTCTCCCTTAAGTCGATTATCATGAGTTATTCTAAAACCCAGTAATCAAACTTATGATTTAATTTTTAATTTACAATAATTTCAAATAAAATATAAATTAATTTTTTCCCAATAATTAAATGAATGAAATTATTATTTAAATAAATATTTATAAATCGACTTAACCACGTGACAATATTTTTTATAGAGATTTTCGTAAATATAATATTAATAAAATATAAAAGAAATTATAATAATAAAGTTAATTATCAATAAAAATATAATATCAATGATTTGATTATATTTATACATTAATATTCTAAACTTAATTTTCTTAATATAATATATAAATTAATAATATAAATTATTGATATTATTTCAATCCATGCTAGCAAGAATATAATTAAGGATTAGAATTATTAATCCAATTTCAAAATTATAAATTCCATGAAAATTCGTGGACTTTACATTTTGACAATAATTAAAATATATGTTATAATGAGATTAATTCTATGTTTATCAAATTTAGATTTGAAAGATATATAGATTTAGGAAAGCTTTTATAAATTTTTAATTTATATTTTTAATTTTAATTAATTTTTAAATTTTAAATTGATTTCCCTTTTTCTTTTTTTGATTAATTATAATAATATTATAAAAACAATAGTAGTGAATGATAAATATTTTAGAGATTTTTGTAATATTTTATTTCTAAATGTCAGCTGCTCATATATTAATAATATCTATGTTTAATTTTTTGATTTATTGATTATTTTCCCTAATAAATATAGCTATTTTATAGTCTAGTAATGTATTAAAATAGTAAGAGAAATTAATTATATTTATATTAATAAATAAATTTATATATATTCAGATTCATTATTATAAACTACAATATATGTTTTTCATTTTCCTTTTTTTTCTTAATTTAAAATATTTTGATGTTCTAATAAAACACATTTTATGCTTCGTTTTCATTAAATAAGATAATAATTAGTTTAATTTTATATAAAATAAACTTTTAAAAGGGTTAAAAGTTTTATTTAACTTTTAAATTAATTATATCTAACCTTTTGTATATATAGATTATAATTAATAAGTTATGTCGACTTAGTGATTATAATTCGAAATATTTTTTTAATTATCTTTAATTATAATTAAAAAGTTTTCTCACCCTTTTTGACAGATATTGTCGGTAATAAATTAACAAAAACCAACTTAAAAATTTATGAAAATATCAATAACTATATCGAAGACTTTCCATCAATACAGTCAAAGTAATGAAAATAGATAAAAAGATGACAACGTAGGATAATGGGAATGAAAATAAATCAAATAACTATTAAATATTTCACTCAACAATAATGAATTTTTGTGATTATTTAAATTTTAATTTTTGCTACTATTTTTATCGATATCATTATTTGGCAATAATGCCTTTAATAATCTGACTAATCTAGTATGAGAACATAAAAGCATTTAACCATTTTATCGGACGTTTCCAAATGTAAAAGCTTTTTATTGTTTTCTGCATATTGAGTGATTCCATTCGTGAGTTCAATTGAGATGTCATTATAAGTGTCATTAAGTGTTGAGTATGTTGGCCATTTCTAATAATTTTTGAAATTTTTTAATTTTGAACTCTATGTACTTGCTAATTCCTTTTTCAATTCATTGTAAAGTTTCGATAAGTCGTTTAATTTTCTCAATACCATATTTTTAATTTCAAGGGAATTCTTTTCAATTCCTTCGATCAGTATTTTTTATAGGTTGGCCATCAAATGTTTATACTTATTAAGGTGTTGCCGTCGCTTGCTTTAAAAAGTACATCTATCTTGTTTGTCTTTTTAGATTGACTTAATTTGACTAAATTTAATTTCTAAGTATGCATACTCTTTTTTAGATAGATAGTCGGGTATTTATTGGAGGTTCTAAGTCAATGTATGCAACTTCATGATTTACAAAACAATTTCCAATTTATTAATATCTTGGTATTTTCTTTTGAACAACAGTCATATCAAAGTTCAACAAATGTAGATGAATAGATTAAGTGTTTATATCTTAGATTCTATAAGTGTAAATTTTGTTATTATAAAAAATATAGTAAATTAATTTAGTTGCTATTAACATTCGTTTTGAAAATTTTTGAGTTTAATTTTGATCAATTGAAATTATTTAACTAAGATTTTTAAAAAATTAATAAAAATTTGTTATCTGGATCATTTACCAAACAAAGAAGTTTATTTAAATAAAAGGTTATGTTTTTATTAAAATGATATGTATAATATATTAATTCAGTTACATAATTTTTTATTAATAATAAATTATATATTTTTATTTCATTATAAATTAAGTGTGAAATCACTTGAAATCATTTTTCCAAATTCAAATTTTTATCAATTGGAATTCGATTAGCATTGATTTATTTATATCATAATTCAATTCTTTACTATTAAAATATACTATTCTAATCTAATTCTAAAATAACTTATAAAGCTTAGTATTATTAGTTAGTATAAATCGTCACAAGGAGAAGTAATTATTATTTAAACTATTTTAATAAATTCTCCTTTAAGTCGATTGTCATGAGTTATTCTAAAACCCAGTAATCAAACTTATGATTTAATTTTTAATTTACAATAATTTCAAATAAAATATAAATTAATTTTTCCCAATAATTAAATGAATGAAATTATTATTTAAATAAATATTTAATAAATCGACTTAACCACGTGACACACCCATAGGTTTGGCATCAAGATTCCTTGAAAAGAAGTCACGAAAAGTGGGAAGATTTCTAGTTATAATTAAACAAAGATAACTAAAATTGATTTCGAATATAATTACCAAGTAAACACAACTTATTAATTATAATCTAAATATACAAAAGGTTAGATAAAAATTAATTTATTAAAAATTAAGTAAAACTTTTAACCCTTCCAAAAGTTTTTCTTATAAAATTAATTAAACTAACAATTATTAATTTCTTTAATGCAAACGAAGCATAAAATTATGTTTTATTAGAACAATAAAAATATTTTCTTAAAATGTAAATAATTTATATTTTATAATTAGAATAAATTTTATTTAAATAATTTTTAAGATCATAATTAATAATGTAAAATATAATTAATAATCTTACAAGGAATTAATCATTAAGAAATATCTAAACTATTTATATTTTTTAACTATAATTGGATAGTGGTTTAGAATAAATTTTTGAATTTTTAGAAAATTCTATTATTCTATTTTTGATATTAATTCAATATGGAAAAGCTTGTAATCCAAAGGGTTATTAAAAATTTTTAATTTAAAACTTTTAACCTTTGTTAAATGCTATATAATAATTATCAAAATATAAATTTTATTAATAATTAAGGTTAATTATGAAATAAATATAAAATTTAATTCAAGCCTCATTTATAGCCACAACCAAACTACGACTAAATCATTATATAAATTTATTAAGACGCCACTTTTATTAAATCTATATTAAATCTATTTTATCAAGAAATTGTAAAATTATTAAATAATAATTATTTAGAATAAAAAATAAAAATTAATTATAAAATTAGACAGTTACTTTTAAAACAAAAAGAATAGTTTAGAAATTATAATTTATTAAATCGATTTAAAGACAACGACAATTTTAAAATATTAAAGAATTAGACATCTATAATTTTATCTTAAAATTATTATAAATAGTTAGCTAAATAACGACCATTTTTCAACGTCAGTTGAAAAATTATTTTTAACTATATTGTTAATTTCAATTAATTTTTCTAAAATAAAAAAAATAAATAAAAAATTCTAATTATAAAACTCTAAATAATATTAAAATCTTATTTTATATCCAACCTAATTCGCGTAACCATTTGATAATAATTAAATGGAAAAATTGTTTTATTAGAACACTTAATATTAATTAATAGTAAAGATTATTAAAAATTAATTTTTAACTTAAATTTATTTATTAATAATTTTATTTAATAATTAAATTAATTTTATTTATAATAGATTACTTAAGCTTAATTAGATTAATAATCTTACAAAGATTTAAACATTAGTTCTATCACTAGCTATTTATAATTTTTATTCTATTAATTACATGTAATATTACTTTTATTTATCAACTAATCTAAATATTTTTAATTTTCTATTAATAATTTTAATGATTATTTAATTATTTCTTATATTCAAATATAGTTGAAATATATTTTATAATACTAATTAGTTGGGATAATATTGTAAACATCTAATAATTTCTAAAACTAAGGAGTTATTATTCTGAACGAGTAATAATAGTCATCGTTCTAATAAATTATAGAATAAACAATATTAGTAAATATTAATATAAGTAATAATGTAAAATAATAATATAAAAATATAATTAATATTAATAAAATAAAGTTTTATTTTCCGGATAATTATTTTGGTGATTTAATAAATTTTGGAGTTGGTACCAAAGAAATAAATTAAATATTTTTGTCCAATAATAATGGTAAACTTTAACTATTGATATCTCAAGAATTAAGTGAGCTAGGGGGTTGAAACTTTGAAAATCGTGTAGCTCGAAATCGTTGCTTTCTCTCGGTGGTATAAAAACCCACTCACGAAAACGATTACAACGATTGGGGAGATACGGCGTTTTAAAGATGTATCCTATTTTTACTTTTAATATTATAGTAATATTTAGTTTGTTTTATTTTGAAATTGGTTGGACAAGAGCTCATTGATTATGATAAGATATTGATAAGTAATTGAATTCAATTTGATAAAAAATTGGGCGATTTCGAAAAACAATTTCAAGTGATCATTCATTTGAATTTGTGACACTAATGATGTAAATATTTATTATTATTTTATTATTGTTTTATATTTTGTTAACATTGTTTTTAATTAAAGAATACCTTTGGAATATCAAAAGAATTAATTAATGATATTCTAAACTATAAGAATATTAATAAAATATAATTGTTAGTAAAATATAATAGTAAAATAATATTTAGTATTTAATAATAAAATATATTTTCTTATTATTTATAGTTAAAAATTCTTTAAAATATTCTTGAATAATAATTTTAATTATTATAAAATTGTAATTTTAATTTTTAGTTATAAAATAATAAAATGTTGTATCCGTTGTGTTACGAAAAACAAGTGATTAATTTTAAAAGATCATAAGTCTATCAATATTAAAGCTAGACGGATGATTCTTTCACAACAATATAGTTCAGACAGAGTACCTTCATTTTAACTATTAATAACCCCATAATCCAGCAATTTGGCGATTTGGAGAGATATCGCCATTTAAAGTGATTTCTCATTTTAGTGATTATTTTTAATATTGTTGAATATAAAAAATTATTGTAAAATTAGTTTTTGTTATGCTGCGCATGACGCTGAAAATAATAATATTTTGGTTGATTAATATTATTAATTTGGAGTGTGTGATTTCAGGTGATTTCAAAATGAATTGAGATCACTTATTTGACAAAAGATCTCTATAGATTAGTATAGGTAGTTGATACTTGTCAAGGTAAGTGATCTAATTATTTTTAAATCACTTGAAATCACTTTCCAATAAACCGCTTCAAATCATCAAAAACAATATTAAGAAAATATCAGTGTCATGCTTCGCATGACAAATAGTTTTTAAAATAGTTTGATAATAAAAAATAAGATTTTAGTTTGCGAAATGCTTCGCGAAAATCGAATTTTTGTTTAAAGCCATTTTTAGGAGCTACGGCTATTTTGAATAAGATTCTGAAAGAGCAACGATCGAACTATAAGACAGTATAGTTTCGAACAAATAATATTATGAATTGAACGAGTAATGACTATCTGAAAACGACCACTAGTTTTTTGTCACACAAAAAAATCTTTTATTTTATGAATTAAAATTATTTTAAATTAAAATAATCAATCTATAATAATTAAAATTATTATTCCGGAATATTTCTCATTTAATTATAAAAGTTTAAACTATATTAAAGATATTTTTATTATGAAACATTATCAAATAATTATTTTATATTATTTTACTAACTATATATTTTATTAATAATCTTTATGTATTTTAGAATATCATTAATTAGTCTTTTATTAGTCTTAAGATATTCTAAACCAAGAA
>KZ151054.1:37262-51341 GCA_002157105.1 Piromyces sp. E2 | reverse complement strand
TTTTTTTTTTTTTTTTTTTTTTTTTTTTTTTTTATACTGTAATAAAGATTCAGAAACAATTACATTGTTGATGGATTATATAGAAAATGCTAATGTAATTAATGAAATTCAAAATAATGAAATTAGAACAAACATGGATATCGATGAACAATTAGAAGTATGGAATCTAATAATTAATATCATGACATAATATAAAAATATTGTATTTTATAAAATGAAGATGAAATGTATATAATTTATTAATTAATTAAAAAATGTAATGAAATTCTATTCAATTTTTAGGCCCTTTATGATTATTATGACAATATTATCCAAAATCAAAACCTTACAGTTAGAGATAAGAAAATTTTTCTTCATATAATAGATTATCTTCCACAAAAATTGGTTGAAAGACATCAATCATTAGTAATGAAATTATTTGAAGAGGTTAAAAAAGATTTTTCCGATAGTGAGAAAAAAGCTACAGGTTTGAATTTACGAAATAATAAAAATTTGTATAAAGGTTTCTGATATATTTCAAAATTATATTTAACAATAATTATATATTTTTATTTATTCATAAGCTGAATTTATCTTAAAGCCCCCGAAGCGTAAAGAATTGGAATTAATGTATATATATTTATATATCGAATTTAATTAATATATAATTCATTTAATTATTAATATGGAATATATTATAAAATTATATAAATTAATATAATATATCTTATGAATATTAGTAATAATGAAGATTCTTTTGTAGTTCAAGAACCACATTGCTTAATTCCATCAGGGTGGAGAAATAAATATTTAAAGAATAAAGCGAAATTAGAAGAAAATTTATTTATAAATAATCAATGTATGTTGAAATTGTTACAGTATTGGAAAACATATTCTAATTTACGTTTCATTGATCTTGAAAAAATATTAAGTATCACAGAACCTCAAAAGATAATGAATTTTAGATCAATGTTATTAGTACAAGCAGAAAGTTGTAGAGAAATTATTTTGAAAGAGTATGTTAATTAATATTATTTATTTAATTATTATTATATATTAATTTTTTTTTATGATAAAAAATAAAATAAGGTGGTATTTTAAAATATTGAAAGATTTTTATGAAGAAAACAAAAAAGGAAATAATTCACCGAAATTATATTTAGCAGCGTCAGTTTTAATAAAAATCGAAATGAAGTCTATAATAATGAAATCATTAAGTGATTATCAATCATTATTTAAATATGAAGATGAGATATTTGATGAATTTCAAAATAAGGATAAAGATAAGAAATATTCATCAATTCATACTTCTGATAATTTACCTCGTTTTATAGTAAATCTAGATTGTCAAAATAAATGTATACAATTTTATCCAAAATTAAGTGAAGTAAAAAGTATAATATTATATGGAATAGAGTTTTCTACAAGAACAATTGAATATCTTCCAGAAATTGAAAGTGTTATTAAAATGCAAGAAATCGAAAGAAATAAAGGAAATACAGAATTTTCCCTTCCTTCAAATTATAAAGAGATACCAATAGATCTTTATGAGAATTTTATTAATGAATCACAAGAAATATTGAGTAATAATGTCGATAAATGTTTAAAATTAGTAGAAAATTACTTAGAGAATTACAAAGATTATGAATTTTTAATACAATCAGATGTATCGGAAATTTGTAATGAATATTTTAATACAGAACATACATTTGAAGAGTATTTAAATGTAGGGATTTTTTTAATATATTTTTATGTCAATCATTTTAAACAATTAATTAAAATATTAAATTATAAATTTTTATATATAGGAAATTGAGAAGTATAGAACATTATCATCAAATATTCAATTAAAAAAGAATACGGTAAAATTTCCATTAATTTTTTTAAATACTAAAGAATTACATGATACCATATCTGAAAAAGCACTGGAAGTGTCAAAACTATTTTTAGATAAAATTACAAAAGATTCAATAGAACATCAAAAAAAGTAAGTTATTATTATTATTATTATTATTTTATTTTGAATTATATATTTTAATTTAATTTTTTTTCATTATATAGTATTTGTGAAAGATATGCAAAAATTGAATCAATTGCTTTAACAGAGCCCGAATCATTCCAAGATATGGCAGATTTATTAAATTCAGTAGAAGAGATAAAGGAAAATGAATTACCTAATTTATTGAGAGAATTAGAAGAGGCTCATAAACATTTTATATATATAACACAATTTTCAATTTTAACTGAAGATCATATTAAGTTGAATAGTGAAACATTTACATGGCCTGAAAAAATAGAACCTATTTTGTTAAAAAATGTTGAAATTATGGAAAAATCAAAAGAACAAAATATGATAAATTTAAAAGAAAGAAGAGATAATTTCATTGAAGAATTAAGTAATATTCAAAAACAAATTGAAGAATTTAAAGATGTATCTGATTTGGATGAAATGGGATTCTATGTTAAAAAAGTTCAAGATTTACAAAAACAATTAACTGCAGCAAGTGATACTATAGCTGAATTTAATAAAGAAGAAGCTGTTTATAAATGGAAACTTTCAGTATATCCTAAAAGAAAAGAACTTTTATCCCAACTTGAACCATATCATAATTTATATGGTACAACTGTTAATTTCCAAAAGTCATTTAAAAAATGGATGGATGGAAATTTCAGTGAACTTGATCCAGATACTATCGAACAATTAGTTATGGGATATAAAAGAGATATATATAAAGCTAGTAATTTATTCCCTGATAATTCAGCACCAAAAAGTATAGCAAATGAAATAAAAGAAAAGATTATAGAATTTTCAGAAAATCTTCCAGTCATTAGAATTTTATGTAATCCAGGTTTAAGAGATAGACACTATGATGAAATGGAAAAACTTTCTGGATTAACAATAAAACCGGATGTTACAACAACTTTAAGAAAAATACTAAAATTAAATATAGGACCATATATTAGTCAATTCCAAACTATTAGTGGTAAGTATTGATATTAATAATTTTTATCATGACAATTAAATGAAACTGTTAATGATTAAAATAATTTTTTTTTGTATTACAGAGAGTGCATCAAAGGAATATTCATTAGAAAAATCATTAAAGAATATGATGAAAGATTGGGATAATGTTGAATTCACTTTTATTTTATATAGAGATAATTCTACATTAATTTTATCCGCTGTTGATGATATTCAACAACAACTTGATGATCAAATAGTTAAAACACAGTCAATGAGAGCGTCATCATATATTAAACCATTTGAAAGTGAAGTTAGAGAATGGGAATGTAAATTACTTTATTCACAGGTATAATTAATATGTATACTTTATTTAGTATATGATATTTTTTAAATAAACAAAAGTAGTAATTATATTAATTTATTAATTTTGAATTTCATTTTTATAGGAAACAATTGATGAATGGCTGAAAGTTCAAGCTACATGGATGTATTTAGAACCAATTTTCAGTTCAGAAGATATTATGCAACAAATGCCAGTTGAAGGTAAAAACTTTAAAGTAGTAGATGCTTCATGGAAGATGATTATGAAGGTAAATGAATATTATAAATTTTAAAAAAATATATTAATATTTAATTTAATAAATAATTATTTTTTAAATTATTTAATATTACTATTAAATATTATTATTAGAAATGTGATGAAGATCATCATGTATTAGAATGTACAAGTATACCAAATATCAAGGAAGAATTTGTTAATAGTAACGCGTTATTAGATCAAATTCAAAAGGGATTAAATTCATACTTAGAAACAAAACGTTTATTATTTCCAAGATTTTTCTTTTTATCTAATGATGAAATGTTAGAAATTCTATCTGAAACAAAAAATCCAAAACGTGTTCAACCACATTTGAAAAAATGTTTTGAAGGTATTAATTCATTAGAATTTGATAATAATCTTAATATTCATTCACTTTATAGTAGTGAAAATGAAAAACTTCCATTGACAAAACAAATTTCAACGGCAGAAGCAAAAGGTTTAGTAGAAAAGTGGTTATTAAAGGTAGAAAGCGGAATGAAAGAAAGTGTTCATTTTTCAATTAAAGAGGCTTATAAAGCATATGCTGAAACAAAAAGAAAGGAATGGGTATTAAAATGGCCAGGTCAAGTTGTTTTATGTATTAGTCAGGTTTATTGGACATTTAATGCCGAATCTGCTATTCCAAGAGGTTCTAAGGGTTTAGAAGAATTTTCAAAAGAATTAACTGATGATTTAAATGATATTATTGATTTAGTTCGTGGTAATTTATCAAAAATGGCAAGAATAACGTTAGGGGCTCTTGTTGTTCTTGATGTTCATGCAAGAGATGTTATATGTGATTTAGCCAAAGAGGATATAACCGATATTAATGATTTCTCATGGTTATTACAATTAAGATATTATTGGGATGGAAAAGATATTATCGTTCGTATGGTAAATGCTGAAAGAATTTATGGTTATGAATATTTAGGTAATACTCCAAGATTAGTAATTACTCCATTAACTGATAGATGTTATAGAACATTACTTGGTGCATTACATCTTAATTTGGGTGGTGCACCAGAAGGTCCTGCTGGAACAGGTATATACATTATAATTAAATATATATTTTTATATTTACGAAGGTATTAATTTTATATAATATCCTTATTTTAGGAAAAACTGAATCAACTAAAGATTTAGCAAAAGCTATCGCAAAGCAATGTGTTGTATTTAATTGTTCTGATGGTCTTGACTATTTAGCTATGGGTAAATTCTTTAAAGGTTTAGCATCATCTGGTGCATGGTCATGTTTTGATGAATTTAATCGTATTGAACTTGAAGTATTATCTGTTGTTGCCCAACAAATTTTAACAATTCAAAGAGCAATGGCTGCTAACGTTTCAAAATTCGTATTTGAAGGTACAGAACTTGTTCTTATACCAACATGTGCAACATTTATTACAATGAATCCTGGTTATGCAGGTCGTTCTGAACTTCCTGATAATTTAAAGGTTTGTATTTAAGTACTTTTTTTTTTTTTTTTTCAATTTATTACAATATTAATATAAACGTATTTATAATTTGATATAGGCCTTATTCAGAACTGTAGCAATGATGGTTCCTGTAAGTATATATTTTGTATTAAGTATTTCTATATATTAAATATATGATTAATTAATTTATATAATTTTTTATATAAATGTTAGGATTATACTTTAATTGCCGAAATCATGTTATATTCGTATGGATTTATTGACGCAAGAAATCTTGCAAGAAAGATTACAGCTACTTATAGATTATGTTCTGAACAATTATCATCACAAGATCACTATGATTATGGTATGAGAGCTGTAAAGTCAGTTTTAACTGCTGCTGGTAATTTAAAATTAAAATATCCTCAACAAGATGAAAATATTTTAGTTCTTAGATCTATTATTGATGTTAATCTTCCAAAGTTCCTGACTCAGGATGTTGAATTATTTAAGGCCATTACAACAGATCTTTTCCCCGGTGTTAAATTACCAAAACCAGACTACGAAATATTTGATAAATATTTAGAACAAGTTTTGATAAGAATGAATTTACAGAAAAATGAAAATTTCGTACTTAAGATTATTCAACTTTATGAAATGATGCTGGTTCGTCATGGTTTTATGCTTGTTGGTGAACCTTTTGCAGGAAAAACAAGTGCATATAGAGTATTAGCGGAAACATTAACTGATATTTCTAATGCCAATGAAAACTTTGAGGCTAATAAAATTTTATACAAAGTAATTAATCCAAAGTCAATATCTATGGGTTATTTATATGGTCAGTTTGATCAAACATCTCATGAATGGAATGATGGTGTTTTAGCTACTTCATTTAGGTCTTTCGCTTCATTACAAACACCTGATAGAAAATGGGTTATTTTTGATGGTCCAGTAGATGCTGTTTGGATTGAAAATATGAATACTGTATTGGATGATAATAAAAAATTATGTTTAATGAGTGGTGAAATTATTCAATTATCAAATACAATGAGTTTAATATTTGAAGTTATGGATCTTGCTGTTGCCTCTGTATGTATATATTAGATATTTTATTAATTTATTCTTTAGTATTGTTTAAAAATTAAAAAATATTATTAATTAAATTAATTATTAATATTATTTAATTTATATGTAGCCTGCTACTGTTAGTAGATGTGGTATGGTGTTTATGGAACCTGATCAATTGGGATGGGAGCCATTATTACAATCTTGGCTTAATAACTATCCAAACTTTTCCGATAAAGTAGTAACAATAATTAAAGATTTATTTAATACTTATGTTCCACCAATATTACATTCAATTAGATCAAGTTACAAAGAATTAATTCCAACAACAAATATTGGATGTGTTAATTCATTAATCAATATTTATAATTCTTTAATCGGTTATTTGAAAGATACTGATTTCGAGAATATTACAGATGAAGATCTTTCTAAAATAGTAACAATATTAGAATCACAATTCTTCTTTTCCTTAATATGGTCATTAGGAGGAAGTTTAGATGAGAGTAGTAGAGAAAAAAATAATGAAGAATTACTATCTATAATTAAAACAAACAATCCTCCAGTATTATTTACTATTCCATATGAAGGAACTTTATATGATTATAAATACGATTCTGATAATAATAATTGGATTAGATGGATTGATACAATTGAAAAAGAACCATCAATTCCTGATAATGCTGAATTTAGTTCAATTATTATCCCTACAAAAGATACTGCACGTTATTTATATTTAATGGATTTATTAATTAATAATAATACACCATTACTTGTTGTTGGTCCAACTGGAACAGGAAAATCAAAGTATATAATTAATAAATTATTGAATGGTTTGCCTAAAGAAAAATATTTACCTATGTTGATTAATTTTTCAGCTAAAACAAGTTCATTCCAGGTACAAGATATTATAATGAGTAAATTAGATAAAAGAAGAAAAGGAACTTTCGGACCTCCTTTAGGAAAAAGATATCTTATTTTCATTGATGATTTAAATATGCCAACAAAAGAAATTTATGGAGCTCAACCACCAATCGAATTGTTAAGACAGTGGATGGATCATGGTAATTGGTATGATCTGAAAGATACTTCCAAACTAGAATTAATTGATATTCAATTTATTGGAGCTATGGGACCTCCTGGTGGTGGTAGAAATGATGTTACTCCTAGATTCTTGAGACATTTTAATCAAGTTGTTATTAATTCCTTTGATGATTTGACATTAGAAAGAATATTTACATGTATATTGAATTGGCATTTTAATAAATTTGATTTTTCTGATGAGATAAAAGAAAATATTCATAATATTGTTGATGCAACAATTACTATATATAAGTGGGCAATAAACAATTTACTTCCAACACCAATGAAAACACATTACACATTTAATTTAAGAGATTTCTCACGTGTTATTCAAGGTATTTCATTATGTAGACCAGAAGCAACAAATACGAAACATCAGTTAATTAGATTGTGGACTCATGAAATATATCGTGTTTTCCATGATCGTTTAATATCAGATAGTGATTATGAGGCTTGTTTTGATATTACAATGAGTACAATAAAAGCTGTCTATAAAGAGGATATAAATGATGTATTTAAGTCAATTAAATCAGAAGATAAAGATGAAATTACAGATGATGATATGAGAAAATTAATGTTTGGGGATATTATTGTGGGTTCAAGAGAAAAACCATATAATGAATTGATAGATATATCAAAGATAACAGATACAGTAAATTTAAGTCTTACAGATTATAACAATATAAGAAAAGATAAATTAAATATAGTTCTCTTTAGATTTGCAATTGAACATTTGGCAAGAATTTGTCGAATTATAAGATTACCAGGTGAACATGCATTATTAGTTGGTGTAGGTGGTAGTGGTAGACAGAGTTTAGCCAAACTTGCAGCTCACATGGCTGATTATGAATTATTCCAAATTGAATTAACAAAGAGTTATGGACCTGTTGAATGGAGAGACGATATTAAAAAGGTTATTAAAATTGCTGGTTTAGAGAATAGACCAACCGTTTTCGTTTTTTCTGATACACAGATTACTAATGAATCTTTCATTGAAGATATAAATAGTATTTTGAATTCGGGTGAAGTTCCTAATTTATATCAACCAGATGAAAAAGAAGCGATTTATGAAAGATGTTTAGCTGATATAAGAAGTGATAATCCTGACATTGATGAGCTTCCTAATACTGCTTTATATAATTACTTTATTCAAAGGTCAAAAAATAATTTACATATTGTGTTATGTATGAGTCCAATTGGTGATGCATTCCGTCAGAGATTAAAACAATTTTCATCATTAGTTAATTGTTGTACTATTGATTGGTTCCAAGCTTGGCCAGATGATGCCCTGTATGCTGTAGCTAATAAATATTTAACAGATATGGAATTGGATCAAAAGTATCTTCAAGATATAATTGATTTATGTAGATATTTCCATCAATCAGTATCAGTTGTATCGGATAAATTTAAAAGAGCACTATCTAGACATAATTATATAACGCCAACATCATATTTAGAATTATTATTTAGTTATAAAAAAATGTATGAATTAAAGAGAGAAGAAGCTCTTTCAATTAAAAAGAGATATAATGGTGGTTTAGAAAAATTAGCATATACATCAGAACAAGTCAAAAAGATGCAAATAGAATTGAATGAGTTACAACCTCAATTGGAGAAAACTGCCGAAGAAACGGTAAAAATGTTATCAAAAATTGAAATTGAATCTGGTGATGTTGAAAAAACTAGAAAGATTGTTGCAGCTGATGAAAATATTGCATTAGAAAAAGCAGAACAAGCTACAGCAATTAAAAATGAATGTGAAAATGATTTAGCAGAAGCGTTACCATTATTGAATAGTGCATTAGAAGCCTTAGATACATTGAAAAAGCAAGATATTGATGAAGTTAAAGCAATGAAAAATCCACCTGCTGGTGTTAAGCTTGTTATGGAAGCTGTATGTGTAATGAGAGATATTAAACCAGAAAAAATACCAGATCCGTCTGGTTCAGGAAAAATGGTTCAAGATTATTGGAAACCATCTGTAAAAATGATCGGTGATGCAAAATTTCTTTCAGTATTAAAAGATTATGATAAAGATCAAATTCCTCCACATATTATTAAAAAAATTAGAACAAATTATTTGCCAAATGCTGAATTTAAACCAGAAAAAGTTAGAAATGCTTCATCTGCTGCAGAAGGTTTGTGTCGTTGGGTAATTGCTATGGAAGCATATGATAGAGTAGCTAAAGTTGTTGCTCCAAAGAAAGTTGCTCTTGCCAAGGCTGAAGAAGATTATGCTGAAACTATAAAACGTTTAGAAGAAAAAAGACAAATGCTTAGAGAAGTTGAAGAGAGAATGAATGCTTTAAATACTAAACTTCAAAATTTGAAGGATGATAAAATTAGATTAGAAAATCAAAAGAAAAGTTGTGAAGAAAAGTTACAACGTGCTGAAGTGTTATTGGGTGGTCTTGGTGGTGAACGTCAGAGATGGAGTGAAATTATTCAACAGTTAAATGTTACCATTAATAATTTAATAGGTGATATTTTGATTGCATCAGGTGTTACAGCATATTTAGGTGTATTTACAAAAATGTATAGAACAGAGTGTATTCAAGATTGGATTGAAAAATGTAGGGAAAGAATTCCATGTTCTGAACACTTTAATTTATCTAAAGTATTGGGAGACCCAATTCATATAAGAGAATGGAATATTGCTGGTCTTCCATCTGATGATTTTTCAATCGATAACGGTATTATAGTTGAATATTCAAGAAGATGGCCATTAATGATAGATCCTCAAGGTCAAGCTAATAAATGGGTTAAAAATATGGAAAGTGAAAATAATTTGTCTGTTATTAAATTAACAGATTCGGATTATGTAAGAAGTTTGGAAAATGCTATTACCTTTGGTTTACCAGTTTTAATCGAAAATGTAAAAGAAGAACTCGATCCAATACTTAATCCAATTTTATGTAAATCTATATTTATAAATGGTGGTGTTAAATGTATTAAATTAGGTGATAATATTATTGAATATTCTGATAACTTTAAGTTATATATAACCACAAAACTTAGAAATCCTCATTATTTACCTGAAATATCTACAAAGGTTACTTTATTAAACTTTATGATCACACCGGAAGGTTTAGAAGATCAGACTCTTGGTATTGTAGTACAAAAGGAAAGACCTGAATTAGAAGAAGAAAAGAATCAATTAATTCTTCAAAGTGCAGAAAATAAGAAAAAGTTAAAGGAAATTGAAGATAAAATCTTAAGTATTCTTTCTAATGATGATGGCAATATTTTGGAAAATCTAGAAGCTATTGAGGCTCTTTCAAGTTCAAAGAAAATTTCAAATGAATTAAGTGAAAAACAAAAAATTGCTGAAGCTACTGAGAAAAAAATTGATGAAACGAGAAATAGTTATTTACCAATTGCAAAGCATGCTTCAATTTTATTCTTCTGTACTACTGATTTAGCTAATATTGAACCTATGTATCAATATTCTTTGACGTGGTTTATTGATCTTTTTAGTAATGCTATCGTCATGAGTAATAAATCAAGTAATCTCAAAAGAAGACTCAAAAATTTAGAAAGTTATTTCACATATTCATTATATTGTAACGTTTGTAGATCATTATTTGAAAAAGATAAATTATTATTTTCATTTTTATTATGTATTAGTATTTTAAGAAGTCAAAAGGAAATTAATGAAACCGAATTTTCATTCCTTATTACTGGTGGTTTATCTCTTTCAAATGAATATAAAAACCCTGCACCAAAATGGCTTTCTGAGAAATCATGGGGTGAAATATGTCAGTTATCTGAAATTACAAACTTTACAGGTTTACGCGAAAACTTTAATGTAAGTATTAATAAAAATAATTCTTAAAAATATAATTCATGTTAAGTTTATTATATATTAAAAATATTATATAGCCTGACGAATGGTATGAATGGTCAGAATCACCTAACCCGTATCAAGCTCAAGTACCTAATTGTTTTGAATCACCAAGAACTGATTTCCAAAAACTTTTATTAGTCAGAGCTATACGACCTGAAAAAATTGTTCCAAGTGTTCAAGAATTTGTAAAATTGAAGTTGGGTCATAAATTTGTGGAACCTCCTCCATTTGATCTTGCAAGTTCATTTGAAGATTCAAGTAATAAAACACCATTAATATTTATTCTTTCTCCAGGGGTTGATCCGATCTTACAGTAATATATTAATATCAAATAACAATAGATTATTTAAATATTATATATATATATATATATTATAAAGGTTATTTTTTATAAATTTAATTTGTTAATATTTATTAATAATTAATAAAGATTATTTAAGCTTGCTGAAGATAAAGGATTTTCTGGATCCAAATGTCAAACAATTTCTCTTGGTCAAGGACAAGGTCCAATCGCTGCTGAAATGATTGAAAATGCTAAAAGAGATGGTACTTGGGTAGTTTTACAAAATTGTCATCTTGCAATTAGTTGGATGGGTGCTTTAGAAAAAATTGTAGATGATATGAATTCATCCCCTACAGTTCATAAAAATACAAGATTATGGTTGACAAGTTATCCAACGGAACACTTCCCAGTATCCATTCTTCAGAATAGTGTTAAAATGACTAATGAACCACCTAAAGGTATTAAAGCAAATCTTCTTAAATCATATCTATCAAACCCAATTTCGGATGAAAAATTCTATACAGCTTGTACAAAGAAAAATGAATGGGAAAAATTATTATTTGGATTGTGTTTCTTCCATGCTATAGTTCAGGTAAAAACATTTTATTATATAAATTATAAAAAATGTTTAAGAATAAATATTCTAATATGATTATATATTATTTTCGTTTTTTTTTCAGGAAAGAAGAAACTTTGGTCCTTTAGGATGGAATATTCCATATGAATTTAATGAATCAGATTTAAGTATGCTTTTTTTTTTTTTTTTTTTTTTTTTTATAAAATAAATATTAATTATAATTATTAATGGTTAAACAAATTACATTAACAATTATTACTTTCATTTAAAAATATATAGGTATTTCTGTTAGACAACTACAGATATTTTTAGATAATTATGACGAAGTTCCATTTAAGGCTTTGACTTATTTAACCGGTGAATGTAATTACGGTGGACGTGTAACTGATGGTATGATTAATAAATAAACACATTATATATATATAATATTAATGTATATATATATTAATATTAATTTAATTATTACATTATTGATTCATTAAATTTTAAATATAATTAAATATTACAGATTGGGATCGAAGAACTTTAGTTAATATTCTTTCTTGTTGTTATTGTCCACAAGTTATAGAAGATAATGAATATAAATTCATGCAAAGTGAAATATACTATGTTCCAAATGAAAGTGACTATAATTCAATAATAGAATACATTAAACAATTGCCTTTAAATCAACTTCCAGATATTTTTGGTATTCATGATAATGGTGATATTGCAAGACAACTTTCAGAAACTAAACAGTTATTTGATTCTATTATATTGACTCAAGAAAAGACAGGAAACGAAGGTGGAAGTGCAAAGTCTAGTGATGAAATAGTTACAGAAATTTCTTCAGGAATTCTTGAAAGTTTACCAAGTAAATATCCAGTAGAAGAGGCAATGCAAAAATTCCCAGTTAACTATAATGAAAGTATGAATACTGTATTAATTCAAGAAATGGTTAGATTTAATAAGTTAATTGATGTTATCCATAAAAGTATGATTGATATCCAAAAAGCTATTAAAGGTTTAGTGGTTATGTCCCAAGAATTAGAAGAAATATATAAAGCAATATTAGTTGGTAAAGTTCCGGGTAAATGGGCCCAGAAATCATATCCTTCATTAAAGCCATTAGGTGGTTATGTTAAAGATTTGTTAGTAAGATTGAAATTCTTTAATACCTGGTTCAAAAAAGGACGTCCAAACGTCTTTTGGATGTCTGGATTCTTCTTTACACAATCATTTATTACAGGTAAATATATATTTATTTTATATAATAAATATATAGAAATATTGTTGTTTAACTAAATATATTATTATTTTTATTTTGGTATTGAAGCTACATTACAAAATTATTCTCGTAAATATGTTATACCAATTGATGAACTTGTTCTTGATTTTGAAATTCTAAAAGAAGATTCTTTGCATTCTTCACCAACTGATGGTGTTTATGTCAATGGTCTTTTCTTAGAAGGAGCAAGATGGGATAGAAATAAGAAAGCTATAAATGAGAGTTTCCCAAAAGTTCTGTATGATAATTTACCAATTATATGGTTTAAACCTGTTAGATCATCTGAAAAAAATACAAAGTTTAAGTATCACTGTCCAGTGTATAAAACGAGCTCAAGAAGAGGTGTATTGTCTACTACTGGTCATTCAACAAATTTTGTTATTGCCATTGATTTACCTATTGATAAATCAGAAAGACATTGGATTTTAAGAGGGGTTGCCATACTACTTCAACTTGATGATTAATTTTTTTTTTTTTTTTACAATTTAAATGACTATTTTATTTAAAGTTTTGAAGTTATTGTATAGAGTTATTATATATTTTCAATGTAATATATATTCAATTATCATATTTATTAAATTTAATACATAGAAAATGATTTATATTAATAAGGTGATAACTGTGTAATTATCATCATACTTATTTTAATAAAAGTTATTACTTTTTATATTTTATGTAATTTTATATATATAATATAATAAATAAATATATATATATATATATTAAAATAAAATTTCAGTTATAAAGATATATTAAAAAATGTATTTAAAAAAAGGAAAAAGATTTAATTGTTGTTATTAAAATTTATAAATTACATTTATATTCATTGTTTATTAACAGATTATATATATATTGGTAAAAATATTTGAATTAATGGTTTCAATTTGTAATTTGTATGATAATATGTTATAACTAATGTAATAATAAAAAAAATATAATAATATAATAGTATATTGTTTATAAAAATGATTCTATCTATTCTATTTAGTTTTTAATTTATATATATAAATGAATAATTGAT
>KZ151047.1:30413-38176 GCA_002157105.1 Piromyces sp. E2 | reverse complement strand
TAATAATAATAATAATAATAATAATAATAATAATAATAATAATAATAATAATAATAATAATAATAATAATAATAATAATAATAATAATAATAATAATAATAATAATAATAATACTGAACAGAATAAATTAAATTATTCAAAAATAAGTGACAACCACCCAAATGATACTATGCATATTAATGAAAACAATGACATTCAAATAAATAATAATTCTGATGATAGAACTACTTTATCTAATAATATCATCAGTAAAAGAAAAACCAATAAAATTAACCTTATAAAAAATATAGATAAAAATAGAATAATAAACAATGATATAATTGATAGAAATAATTTAAGTAGTAATAAAAATAAAATAAATATGAAAAACAATAAAGATGATGATATCAGTGTAATATATATTCATAACAACGACAATAATAATAATAATAATAATAATAACACTCCAAATAATGTACATAATATTGATACCAATAATAGCATTACTGACCTTCATACTAAAAATAATAAAAATATAGTAAATAATTTTACTCATATTAATAAACCTATTAGTGATGATAACATAAATAATTCTAATAGTTTTGATACTACAAAAAACTATATTCTTAAAGTGTTGAAAGAATATTTAGCTGTAGAATCAAACATCACTAATAGTGAAAGTAATAATATTTTAGCAAATAAACAAAAAAATAAACGAAATGATCTTCATAAAAATAATGATATTAATAATGATGTTCAAAAAGATATAGAAATTATTGATTCAGTAACAACAACACCAACAACAACAACTGAAAGTATTAAAAATCAAAATCCATTTCAAGAAAAACATACTGAAACTAATGAAAATAATAATAATAATAATAATAATAATAATAATAAAGTAATTTTCTCTAACAATAAATCAAATATGAGTGAAATAAATGTGGAAAATAATAAAAGTATGATTGGTCAAAATATTCATAACACTAAAAGTGATAATAAAGAAGAAAATATATCACAAATTAGTAATTTTAATATTAATATATTGAATAATAATAATGAAAACGACAATAATAATAATAATAATAATAATAATAATAATAATAAATCCAGTAATTTTGAAGAAAATAATAAATATAATAAATCTAATATTAATATTAAAAACAATGAAATAAGTAAAAATTCTATATTTAATAATACAAGTGATATCCAAATAATTGATATTGATTTTGATAATAATAATGATGATGATAATAATAATGATAATGATAATGATATGAATAGTAATAGTAATAACAATGATGATAATAATGATGATAATAATGATGATAATAATGATGATAATAATGATGATAATAATGATGATAATAATGATGATAATGATGATGATGATGATAAAAATGATAATAATGAAAATGATGAAAATGATGTTAATAAAAATAATAGTGGCAAAGCAGTTAATTTAAACAAAACTAAGGAAAGTTTGAACATTTTGTTTAAAAACAAAAGTAGTAATATCAAAAGTGAAATGAAAAATGATGTAAAACCACTAGATAATAAAAATGATGACTATTTAAATGAATTAGAAAAAGAACACAATGCTATTTTGAAAGCAATAGAAAATTTTCTACATAGTATGGATAATTCAAAAAATAATGTCGTGGATCTTGTAAATATTCAAAAAAAAATAATGTTATGAATGAAACAAATTTACAAATTTACAGTAATGGTAATGAAATGATGAAAAAAATGGAAACAAATAAAAATACTTCGGATATTACAAATAAAACTATTGATGATGAAGAAAAGGGGAAATTACCAACAAATATTAATGAAAATAACAATGAAAATGTTTTAAATTTAAATATTAATATTAAAAATAATGTAAAAGATATCAAAATAGAAAATTTTAAAAATATCAAAGAAAAATTCATCAATAACGATATTAATACTGAAAACTCGAAAACAAAATCGTACGTTCAAAGCACTAACAAAGATAAATTAATCCTAACTAAAAACTCTGATGTAGAAAATAATAAAATTGTTTATCAAAAAATGCAATGTAATTTGAAACCAAATTTTTCTATCGTTATACCAAATAATATTAATAATAAAATAATTATAAGTACGTCAAATATTGATACTAGAAGTGAAGATATGAATAAGTTAAATTTAAAAATTAGAAATAATAAGTCTAATTCTGATAAAAATAATAATAAAAAAATTATTTTAGTTACAACTGATAATAATGATTGTGTTGATGATAATGAAAGTAATAATAATAGTAATAATAATAATAATAATGATAATGATAATGATAATAATGATAATAATGATAATAGTAATAATAATAATAATAATAATAATAATAATAATAATAATAATAATAATAATAATAATGAACATACCAATAATATTATTAATGATGGTGAAGAGAGTGATAATATCAATAGAAATATATCAGAAATCAAAGAAGAGGAGGAGGAGGAAGAAAAGGAAGAAGAAAAGAAAAGAAAAGAAAAGAAAAGAAAAGAAAAGAAAAGAAAAGAAAAGAAAAGAAAAAGAAAAGAAAAGAAAAGAAAAGAAAAGAAAAAGAAGTAGAAGAAAAACAAGAAGTAGAAGAACAAGAAGTAGAAGAAGAAGAAAAAATAGAAGAAGTAGAAAAAGAACAAGGAGTTGAAGAAAAAATAGAAGAAGTAGAAGAACAAGAAGTAGAAGAACAAGAAGTAGAAGAACAAGAAGTAGAAGAACAAGAAGAAGTAAAAGAAGAAGAAGAAGTTGAAGAAGAAGAAGTAGAAGAAGAAGAAGTTGAAGAAGAAGAAGTAGAAGAAGAAGAAGTTGAAAAAGAAGTAGAAAATGATGAAAAAGAAGAAATAGAAGAAGAAGTAGAAAATGATGAAAAAGAAGAAGATGTAATAGTAGAAGAAATAGAAGAAGAAAAAGAAGATACAAGATTACTAATTAACATAAATAAAAATACTTTAGATAATATTTATGCATATTCAAATAATATCTCTAGAAAAAGACGTCGTAAAAATAATAAATTATTATTGTCATTAATAGATCTAAAAAATAAAGAAAAAGATATGGAAATTGGAAATGGTTTATCATGCTCATTAGATAACTATAACTCTTTTGAAGAAGATGATGATGATGATATGGATGATGCAATAAAAATGATATATAAAGAAAAATACAAAGCAGCAAAAATTTACTCTGATAGTTATAGCAATTTTCAAAGAGATTTCATTGATCTTGTAGACCTAGCATTCTCCAGAAAACTAAATCAATGTATAAATTGGTTTGATGAAGCTGAAAAAAAAAGAGAAGAAGAAGGATATTTTTTTGACACAGATATTAGTTCATCCATCGATTTAGATGAATCAATCGAATCTTTTACTATTTCTTCTATTTCTTCTGATGAAATATATACTGGAAAAGAGAAAAAAGAATCATCAAGAAATTCATATTACAATTGTATTGAAGTTGAAAATTTAGCATCAAAAACAGTAACTGAATCATTAAATAAAACCATACCCGAAACTTCCATAAATGTAGAAGAAATACCTACAGAAGAACCCACAGTAAGTAGAAGTGGTTATTATCTACGTAAGCCTAAACAAAATTCATCAAACTTAGGACAAAAAATCATAGAACCAATAATCATTGATAAAATTGAAATTATTGATAATTATGATCATTCAAATAATAAAAGTAAATCTACATCCAAAACTAAATCAAAAAACGATGATATAGAAATTATTGGTGAAACAATTAATCATAGATCAAAGAGAAGTAAATATTCTAGTGAATCTACTCATAATAGTGATAAAAATAAAATTTCAACTAAAAAAAAATCAATTTCTAATAAACCAATAAAAGTAGAAGAAACAAAAACAAGATCAAGAAGAAAATCTACAATGAATAGGCCGATTGAGTTAGATGATGATGAAAGCAGTTCAACAAACAATTGCATTCATATTAGTAGTCCCATAGATTTAGATGAAAGTGAAACGAGTTCATTTCAACTTGAAGATAATGATCGAAACGTATTCACGAGAAATGAATTGAAATCTATTATTGATGATGCTATTAAGAATTATGAATATAAAAGAATGATTGAGAATGACAATAATTCAGATGATACAAACCTCAAGACCACCAATGATTATGATAAAAATAAAATAAATAATAAAAAAAAACATAACAGATAATAGTTCATCAAAAAAGAAAAACCATCGAATTGGCAACAGCGGAAAAAATAATATTAATTCTCATGTAGAAGATAATGAATATAAAGAAAAATTAATTTCAGAGAATCGCAGGAAAAAAACAGATTCTAGTAATGGTAGTAAAATAGAAATTTTAGATCAAAAACAAAAAAATAAAGATAGTTCTTCTGAGAAGAAAGATCGAAAAAATAATTTATCTGAAAAAAAGGATAGTGGAATTATTAGAACTAAAGAAAGTTCTGTTGAAATTAAAGTAAGAAATATCACAAACAAAAACTATAACAGATTAGAAAATTTTCAACTTAAAGGTAATATGTTTATCTTAAAAAATGATTATAAAAATATCTATAAATCAAATGATAAATTAGATAATCAAACAAATAAATCAAATAACAATTTAAGCGAAGAAAAAAATAATGGTACCTCAAAAAACAATGATAATAACATCAAAAATAATATTATTAATATAAAAAATAAAAATGGTAATAATGATGAAGTTCAAAATAACAATATTTCAATTCCTTCATTTTCTTCATCACACTTTAATAATCATAAAAATCCTTCACCTGAAAAAATAGAATTTATTTCACCTTCATATAAGTTCTCATCTACTTCTTCCCTTCTAAATCATTATATGTCACTTTCTAATAAAAACTCTATTAATAATAATGTTATTGATGAAAAAATAAAATATATAAAAAATTATTTAATATCTAAAGGAAAAGACATAATGAATCCCAGTGGTGATGAGGAAGAGGAGGATAACAGTAAAAGTAATAATTATGATAATAATGATATAAACAAAAACGAAAATGTCTATAATGAAAGTAATATGAATATCAATAATAACAACAACAATAATGTAAACAGCTTCATTAATAATGATGATGATGATGATGATGATAATAATAATAATAATAATAATTATAATTATCGTAACAACTATAATGATGGAAATAACTACAACAAAAATGGTTATAATAACAACAACAGAATTAATTTTAATAATAATGATTATAATAAAAATAATAATAGTAGAAACAATAGTGGTGACAACTACAGCAACTTTGATTATAATAATAATAGTAACAGCAATAGTGGAGGTAACAACTACAACAACTATGACTATGATAATAATTATTATAGTAACAACAATAATGGAAACAACTACAACCACAATAACTATGTTTATAATAATAATGGAAATGACTATAATAGCAATATTTATAATAACAACATTTTTAATGACAATTTTAATAACATTTATGGAAACGACTACAATAATAATAATTACAATAACTTTAACATCAGCAATTTTAATAATAATAATGGAATCCATTACATAAATAATGAAAACAATTACTATACTAACAATAATAACGGAAACCACTACAATAGTAATGATTATAATAATAACTATAATAATAACAACAGTATAAACCATTACAATAATATTGATTATAATAAAAACTATAATGATTATAATGAAAACGGTTACAGTAACAGTAACAATTATAATAATAACATCTTTAATAACAACAATTATAATAAAAATAATTACAAAAATAATTACAATGGCAACCGTAAAAATAACAACTTTAATAAAAACAATTACAAAAATAATATAAATAAAAATATTTATAATAGAAATAACTATAATAGATATAATTATAAAAATATCAATAATAATAGAAATAACTATAATAAAAATAACTACTGTAATAATAAAAATAATCCTAACGAAAATAATTATAATAAAAATAGCTATAATGACAACATAAACAATAATAATATCGGTAATAATAATAACATTAATGATAGAATAGATTATAATAAAAATAACAATAATAATGAATATAATAATGACATTCATAATAATAATAATAATAATAATAATAATAATAGCAATAATAATGATAATAATAATAATAATGATAATGAAAATAATGATAACAATGAAAATAATGAAAATAATGAAAATAATGATAATGATATTAATGATAATAATAATAATAATGATGATGATAATGATGATAATAATGATGATAATGATGTTAATAATGATGATAATGATGATGATGATGATAATAATAATAATAATAATAATAATAATAATAATAATAATAATAATAATAATAACGTATTAGAAAATCCTCCAATAATTGCTAATTCAAAAAATGATAATTCCACAAATAAAACTGATAATAATATAAATCAAACATATAATAAAAAAAATAGTAACAACAGTAACCATAACGAATTTTCTAACAAAATCAAAAATTTTGAAGATTTTAATAATGATAAAATAAATGCAAAAAATTATAAATCAAATAATGTAAATAAAAATCGGTTAATATATAAAAATGATACCTCTAATGATAATCTAACCATTTCTGAAAATTCATATATTCTTTCAAATAATAATATGATCCCCAATAAAAAAACAAAGATTTACATAAAAATAAAACATTAAATAAAAACATCGATAAAATAAATGATCTAAGCCCATTAATGACTACTAATAAATATAAACAATTAAATAATAATCAAACAGACAATACATTTGTGTATAAAGAACAGGAAGAAAAAGTGTTTTATAATAAAATTGAATCATCACGACAAGAGAGAGTTGATATAACTATTAATAAAAAGCAATATGAAAATGAAAACAATGAAAGTAAAAATGATAAAAACAATAATGATAATAATAACGATAATAATAAAAAGAGTATGATTGTTAGAGATAACAATATTCTAAAAAATAATTTCAATGATATCACTACTTACAAAAATAATACTATTAATAATATTATAAAAAATAGTTCTAATATTAAAAATATGGATAATGAAATGATAGACAATAATAATATTAAAAAAAGCAGTAATAATAATGAAAATTTTATTGATAATAAAAATAAACGTAATGATGATGTACCTATTAATAAAACAACAAATTTAAATGAAAGAATTGAGAACAAAATAACAGATGATATTGTTTTTATAAATAATTATGATATAACAAAAAATATTAAAACACCACACAAAAATATACATGTAAATAATGTTGAAAACATCGAAGAAAAAATAATTGAAAAAAATTTAATCAACGAAAAAAAATTTAGCATAAAAGAAAATAATATAACTAGAAAAATAATTGAGAAACATGATAACATTAATACTTTATATGATGCAAATCATAATACGGATAGTATAAGTATTGCTCATCAAAAATCGAAAAAAAATGATGGATTTAAAATAAATGGTAATAATCATGAAGAAAAATTAAATGTTGAAAAAAATTCTAAACTTGAAAACAAGAAAACAACTAAGGATAATTTATCGACTGATAATAAAACTATTTCTGACGTTAACCTTCCCTATAAATTTATTAATAATGTTTTAAATAAAAATATGACTAATATGACTAATAAAATAATTGAAGAATTAACTGAAAATAATGAAATATTTAATGTATTAAATTGTCAAAAATCAATAGAACAAAATGATAAAAATTATATATTGACAAAAAACGAAAAACTCAAAGAAATTTTC
>KZ151029.1:36414-49231 GCA_002157105.1 Piromyces sp. E2 | reverse complement strand
TATTTTTTTTTTTTAAATATTGTATGTGATAAAGACAATCAACAATAAACATGTATATATAAAAAACATTTGTTATTGTGGAAAACGTTTATATCATTTATATATTTATTTAATGATTTCATTATTCCCATTGTATTAGTATAAGGAATAATAATTTTTTTTTTTTTACACTTTTTTTATATTTAATTATTATTAATTATCTCAGAATGTAGTTGAAGTGGATAGAATGTTGTTATTGTTTGTCAATAGGTAATATATTAACAATGGGATAATTCCATGATAATAAATAAATTTCTCTATTATTAGTTTTTTTATTTATTTATTTTCTTTTGGGTTGTAAAGTTGATACTTCTAATTAATTAATGTTTTATTTTTTAATATTATATAAATATATGTATATATATATTTCTATTACTTCAAATGTTAGACTATTGTTAATATGATATAATGTAATACTTAATATTCATAAATACGTTTTTATATATTTTTACTATTATTTTTGAAATGTTAATGGCTTTTTTTTTTAGTATTATTCATTATTATTCATTAGTATTATTATTCATTAGTATTTATTATTATTATTATTATTATTCATTATTATTAGTATTATTCATTAGTATTTATTATTATTATTATTATTATTCATTAGTATTATTATTCATTAGTATTCATTAGTATTATTTATTAGTATTCATTAGTATTATTCATTAGTATTATTTAGTATTCATTAGTATTATTTATTAGTATTCATTAGTATTATTCATTAGTATTTATTAATATTATTATTCATTAATATTATTCATTATTATTATTATTCATTAGTATTAGTATTTTATTTTCTGCATCTTTTTTCTTTCTTTTGAAAATGATTTCATGAATTGAAACTTTAATTATTAATAAAATTCAATTTTTTTTGGTGATTTTTTTATATGTAACCAACTTAAAATGAAAATATTTAGTGGTAACACCTAAGAGTAATAAAGAAAAAGATAGGTAGTAGTAATAGAGTAAGAAAGAGTAATAAAGAGGATAGGTAATAAAGAAGATAGGTTGTAATAGAGTAATACAAGTATTATAGAGTAATCAAGAGGATAGGTAATAAAGAATATTGGTAATCAAGAGGATAGGTAATAAAGAATATTGGTAATAAAGAAGATATGTAATAAAAGAATATTGGTAATAAAGAATATTGGTAATAAAGAAGATATGTAATAAAAGAATATTGGAGGTAAAAAATATTGGAAGTAATAGAGTAATACAAGTATTATAGTAAAGAATATTTTATTAATAACAATAATGATAAAATATCTATATATAACCATATATCTATATAATAAAAGTATTTATAGTATCTATATGTATCTATATAACCATGCATCTATGTAAAATCGTATATTCATTAGTAAAAAAAAAAGAAATAATTGTGGTGTGTGTGGTGGAAATGATTGTATGGAATGAATAAATATTTTTTATTATATTCATATTCATAATTATTTATTTAAAATAAGGATGCATTCCAGTGTGAAGGATACATTTTGTAGTAACATAACTATAATTAATATCGAAAAAAAAAAAAGATGAAATCTATTTTAAAAGTATTATTATTATTATTATTATTCATATTTCAGAAATTTACTAAATATTTTTAAATATTTTAAATATTTTTTGGTTTCCTTCCTTCCTTCCTTCCTTCCTCACCAAAAATAAATCCACATTTTATAGGTAAACAACAACATTTTAAAAACAGATATCATAATAATTATGAAAAGGTAAAAGATATTATTAATTATTAAATATTTATATATATATATTTAATATGTAGTTTTATTATTTATTTATTTAATTTATTATTCATTCATTCATTCATATTTATTTATTATATTATTCTTTCATTCATTTATATATATTATTTATTTATTACATTATTCATTTATTCATTCATTTTATTTATTATTTATTTATTATATTATTCATTTATTTTTATTTATTATTTATTTATTATATTATTCTTTCATTCATTCATATATATTATTTATTTATTACATTCATTCATTTATTTTTGTATCAACTAATAATGATTTTATTAATTTTTGTTGTTTTTGTTTATTATTATTAATAAAGAAATTGTTACATATATTAATTTATATTATATATAATTAATATTATATATTAATGCATATATTAATTAAATAAACTTTATTTTTAAAAAATTTATCCTAACAAAATACAGATAAATCATATATAATAAACAGTATATTTTATCCATATATTATGATCAATTAACATATATATTTAATATATATTCTAATATATTGATTCCATATATTAATCTAATAAGTGGCATAATTTTGAACATAGACAAAAATTAATAATAAAAAAAAAAGGCTTTTTTTCATTTACTATATATATTAATTATATTAAATTAAAATTAAAATAAATAGGAATATAAATTATTATTTAGAAAGATATATGTAATATATATAATAAATATATTTTGTAGTATATTAATAGTATATTAATATATATTATAATATATATATTTTGTATATTAATTTATATTATATATTATATTTTTTTTTGTAATATTCATCTGAGGAGAGAAATGACAAACAGGAAAAACAACAGGTATATACGTTGTATCCTACATTTACATTATTGTATATTGTAACCATGAATTTCTTGTTTGGAAAGTTTTGCGGCAATTTTTTTAATATTTTTTAATATTATTAATTATTATTATTATGTAACAGAAATCATATATATATGATATATATATGATATATTTTATATATATTTTATATATTATATACACAAGTATTATTTCTTTTCTTTCTTTTCATACAAGGTCAGGAATGAAAGATGAATAATAATAAATATATACAATATATACCCAGACAAATGGTACATCAACCGATATGATAGTGGTATTACAAAGGATAAAGCATTTCAACCTAACTAGTAACCATTCTTTAAATAGATGTTGCATATAAAATAATTATATATATATATGTATCTAAAAAAAAATTAATATATATATATATGTGTATCTAAAAAAAATTAATATATATATATATGTGTATCTAAAAAAATTTATAAATAAATTATATATATATAATATTGAATTTTATTGTTGTCACAATACATATTGGTATATATATATATTTTATTATATCAATAAAACATAATAATAATAATAACAGATAATAATATATATATATATATCCATTATTATTCATTATTATTATTATTATTATTATATATAATAATTATATCCTTTCTTTTCCTTTCCTTTCCTTTCCTTTTTTTTTATGTGTCAATCATTTGCGTGGTGGTGAATGGTAAATAATATTATTCATATATTAAACATGACTTTTTATTCAATGAAAGAGAAAATTTTAAAAAAATAACCGCAATTCATTCAAACAAACAAATAGGAAGATTACTATTTAACTAATAGCAAATAGATCATAAGAAATAGTATATATAATTTTACTTACTCTTACACAATATTATTAATATACATAACATCTATTATTATTATTATAAATATCTTTTTGAATACTATCTATTATTATTATTATTATTATTATTATTATAAATATCCTTTTTGAGTCATTTCTTTTATAATTAAAGTAGTTGATATGGTATATGGTTCCAGGTTCAAATTGTTCTTGACTACTGTAATACCGCTACTTCCATTGCTTGTTAAATGTCACCTTTTTAATACTTAATTATCATACAAACATCTTTATTTATAATAATTTATTTAAAATTATATATATTTATTTATTTAATATTTATAATTATTTATTTAAATTCATATTTATTTATTTATTTAATATTGTATTTATTTATTTAATATTTAATATTTTATTTATTTATTTAAATTAACATTTATTTATTTATTTAATATTTTATTTATTTATTTATTTATTTGGCAATCCATATCTTCTTTTTAAGCCAATTTTATATGAATTAAAGTTGACTAGTATGATGGCTACTAAATTTTTCCTTTTTTCCTGTTAAGGTGGTTTATCAACTTTTTATTAATAAATGTTTTGTTTATTTACAATTAATAAGACTATTATTGATAATATATGATAATATATAAGAGTACATTAATTAATTATATATAAAACTATATTATATATTAATTGAAAATATATTACTATTTAATATATTGATATATATTGTTAACATGAACTTAGCATTTTTTGTTTTAGGAATACAGAATTTAATGTGTTAAGATGAGCGATATATTATTAGTTAAGGCTAGTAACATTATAATATATTTATAATATATAAATAATATATAATATATATTATTGTATATATTATATATCGCAAAACAATATAAATAATATATATTAACATTTATTTTTTATCTAATTTTATATTTTAATATATTTTTTGTTCAATATTTTTATTTATTTATAATACATAATACATTTATTAATCTTTTTTATGAAATGGAAAAATGCTTATATAAATATATATAATCTATTGATATATAGAGTAAAACTATATTGTTAAATGATATAAATATAATATAAATATTTATTTGATTATATTTCATAATATATAAAATATAAACATTATTTCATAATATATAAAATAATATATATAATATATTAATATTATATTTGATTATATTTCATAATATATACGATGTTATAGGTAAAACCTATTATTCAATAGATTAAATACATTCTATATAAATAATTGATATCATTTCTATTGTATATATTACATCATATATTTATTTATATTGCATCATATATTAAACTATATTGTACTGTATAAAAATGGTATCCGTATTTTTTTTTTTTTTTACTTTTTAAAGTATATAGAGTGTTAAAAGGAAATTTGAAAAGTAAATGAAGCCACAAACTTTAATAAATATAAAAAATGATATAAAATAGGTATTTTAATTTATTTAAATTTATTATTATATTAAATTAATATATTATTTAATTAAAAATAATGTACAGGTTGAACAAAATAAACGTTATCAGCAAATGAATGAATTTAATTATTAATTAATCTGTTATCATTATTAATAAAAAAGTCCATAGAATCTTATTTAATATTAAAATGGATAATAAATAATAATAAATAGTAAATAATTAATAATAATAAATAATTAATAATAATAAATAATAAATAATAAATAATAATAATAATTTATTTTCTTTCATTACTAATTAAATTAAATCATCTTATATATATATTATATATAAATAATTTTTTTTTTAGTTAAAAAAGCCTTTTAGCCTATTATTATTGTTGTATATTAAATATATTATAGTAAATAATAAAACATTAAATTAATAAATAATATATATATGTAATTTTTTTTATTTATTTTAATTTTTATTAGTAAACAAAGTTTTTATGTTACAAGAAATATTATTGGTTTAAAAGTATATTGTACATTTTAAGATTTTAACAGAACTAGTAGAACTATTGAAATAATAGTCAATGTACATTGACAAATACTATTTCACTAATAACAATGTACAATAATCATCCAATAAAATTAATTCACTATCCCTGAAAATATTTATCTGCCAATAAAAAAAATTTAATTAATGGTTGTACAAAAATGGCAAGTGATTTTAAATAAAAGCATTTTTTCCCTCAACACTTTTTCAAATTTTTTTTTTTTTTTTACTTTTTTTTTTTTATTTAAATTCATCTTTTCTTAATTATTTATTTTTTTTCATCTTCTATACGCTTCCTTATTTATTAGAAACTTTTATTAGAATACCCTTTTTTATTTTTATTTTTTTTTTTAATAATTTATTTCCATCCTAATTTATTTATTTAACAAGAAAAGGAAAAAAAAAAATAAAAAAGACTTTTGAATAAAAGTTTTACGCAATATAAAATACCAATTTTATATATAAAATGATTAACGAAGAATATTAAAAAAAGTAATAATTATATAGAGAAAAAGAAAAAAGATTATTATTATATTTATATATTTATTATTTGTTGAAAATATAATATAGCTTTATAAACAATAAGTAAAAAAAAAAAAAAATAAGAATATAAATTAATAATACGACATTTTATTTAAATCAAAAGAAAAAACACAAATACAATAAGAAAACAAACAAACAAACAAAAAAACCAAAACCAAAAATCACACGCATAAAAAGTAATTTTTTTTATATTTATATTTATATTTATTCTTTTAAAATTATTTATATTTTTAAAGACGTATAACCAACAGAAAAAAATAATATATAATAATTAAATATATTTCAGTAAAAATTTTTTACAGCAAAGTTTTAATAAAACAAGTAATTACAATAAATTTTTTATTTACGTAAAAACCAAATATAGTAACCAGTTGTGGTCATGTTTTATATATCGAAAAATTAGTAATATTTTATGTTTAGAAAAATCAATAATAGTACTAGTTAATATTTATGTTTTGAAAAATCAGTAATAATAGCCATAATATTTTATGTTTATTTTGAAATAAATAACAATAGTTTTATCATAGTTTTTATCATAATCAATTAAATAACAATAGTTTTTTTGTTATGGCCAATTAAATAACAATAATTTTTTTTTGTTATGACCAATTAAATAACAATAGTTTTTTTTTGTTATAACCAATTAAATAATTAATAATATTAAACTTATTGTTTTAGATAAAGTTGTCGTTTTAATAGTTTTTAGAAAAGCAAAAAGTTTTATTTATTTTTTTATAAAGCATACCCAATTTTATTTTATTTGAAATATGAATTGAATTAAATAAAAATAATATATTAACTTTTTATTTTATATATTTATATTTACCTTGTTAACAGATAGACGTAAATACAAATAAAAACGAAAGAAATAATAAACAAAAATAATATAATACCAATAGATTTATTTTAATCATATTTATTAATTATTAAAATAAAACTTTCAAATAAACAAAATCACTATAGCAGTAATAAAAATATAAATTTGGTTTTTTTCCAATCAATATACGCTTAGAAATAGTAAAAATAAAAGTTAAACAATTCTAAAACAGCATAATTTATTCATTATTTATTTAATATATCGTTAAAATTTTTTGCGCTCATGTATTCTTTAAATCTTTTAAGCTGCCTAATTCTTTTAGTATTAGGTTCTATCTATGTACTCACTAAACCATTAAGTATTGGAAACCCAATTCCATCTAATGAATCACCTGTAAATCCATATAGTAATGTGAAAGCTATATCTGATAAAATCTTTTTAGATGATATTGCTTTAGCTCTCGTTCAAAACTTTGAAGAATCAAGTAGTGACGAAGAAGGTCTTATCTTTGATGAAGGTCACATTCCAGCTGATACTGATTCTAATTCTAATTTAGCTGTTGGAGGTACTGGTGCCACAGGCAACACTGGCAACACTTCTAATGGTAATGGAAGTATCATTGGATCTCAAACCAAGGTTAATGGTGCTTCTCCTGGTACTGGTAACAATAGTTCCAAGAGTGGTGTTGTCGTTGCTCCAGATGGTACTTCCACTAATATTGGTAACACTCGTGTAGACAATAACGGAAATGTTGTTGACAGTAATGGTACTACTGTAGCTAAGGTTGAAAAGAATGGTAATATTGTTGATAACAAGGGTAACACTGTTGCTAAGATTGACAGTAATGGTAATGTTGTTGATAACAACAATAACACTATTGCTAATGTAGCTAAAAACGGTAATGTCACTCCAGTTGTTCCATTCGCTGTTGGTAGCAATACTGGTGGTAATAATGGAAATGCTCCAGCCAATGGCACTAATGGTAATGGTACTGGTACTAATGGTGTTGCTAATGGTAATAACAGTAATGCTGGAAATGCTGGTAATACTGGTAACAACACTAACAATACTAATGGTAATAATGGTAATGCTGGCGCCCCAAATGATCCAAATGCCGACACTAACTACACCAAGTCCCAAAGTGGTGTTGTTACTGCTCCAGATGGTACTACCACAAATATTTCAAATTCTACTGTTGATAAGGACGGTAATGTTATTGACAGTAGTGGTAACAATGTTGGTAAGGTTGAAAACAATGGTAATATTGTTGACAGTAAGGGTAACAATGTTGGTAAGGTTGATAGTAACGGTAATATCATTGATAACAATGGTAACACTGTTGCCAAGGTTGACAACAATGGTAAGGTCACTCCAACTCAACCATCTACTACTCCTAACAAAGCTCCAGATGCTGTTGATTCTACCCCAAGAGATGTTAAGAACAAGAAAAGAGGAGGTTTCCTCTATGTTCTTTTACCAGCTCTTGCTCTTGTCGGTGGTGCCGGTGCTTTCTTATACAAGAGTAAGTATGTCAATGATGTCATTGGTGGATCTGGTCCAGCTGAAACTGTTACTGAAATGAATAACATTGGTGCTGCTCCAGCTGCTGCTACTACCACTACTACCACTACTACCAACAAAACTTATGGTTCCGGTCTTCCATATGATGTCAGTAAGGGTAACGGACCAGCTCCAACTACGGACAACAATACCCTTTATAAGAATGGTAATGTTGCTCCAGGTAGTAAGACTGGTGCTGCTATGAAGGATGCTGGTATTGGTTCTAATGCTTTACCAGCTGTTGAAACTGGTCCATCAATGGAATCTATCATTAAGGAAGTTGAAACGGTTGAACCAAAGGAAAGTAGTATGTTACCTGCTGTTTTAGCTGCCGGTACTTCAGCTGCTGCTGTTACTTCTGCTACTAGTAAGGAACCAACTGCTTCCAAGTATGAAACCTACAATACCACTGCTCCAAAGAGTACCTACAACTCTAAGTACTACAATACTCCAGTTGGTGGTCCATACGAAACCACTGAAACTTACTATGAAACTAGATACGGTCCAAATGGTTCAAAGAATAAGTATTTACTTGGTGCTGCTCCAGTTGCCGGTGCTGCTGCTTTAGCCAGTAAGAAGAAGAAGAATGATAAGGTTTACAGTACCAATAATGTCAAGGCCGTTCCAGTTGGTAAGAATAACGAAGAAGTTGTTGAAGAATACATTGTTGAACATGGTCCAAAGCCAAAGAATACCGGTTACAAGACTGTCTACAGAAACGGTGTTCCAGTTCAAGTTCCTACCGATGAAGAAGTTATTGAAGAATACATTATTGAGGAGGGTGACAAGAGTCCAAAGAAGACTTCCAAAAAGACTATCTACAAGACTATTTACAAGAATGGAGTTCCAGTTCAAGTTCCAGTGACTGGTGACGTTGAAAGTGAAAATAGAGATGCTGCTGGTCCAGTTGCTGGTCCAATTGGTAATAATAACAAGTATATGAGTATGATTCCAATGGTCATTGAAACAATTGTTAAGCATTCTATGCCATTGGGTGATAAGGCCGAAGAAACTAAGAAGGCTGATTATGAAAAATTATTCTCTCTTGCCAACATTCCAGTTCCAACCAACAAAACTACTGAATCTACTGAAACCAGAGATGTTGAAGCAGGTAATCCAAAGAAGACGACAAAGAGAACTGTTTACAAGACCATATATAAGAACGGTCTTCCAATTCAGGTACCAGTGGAAGAGGAAGTTGATGAAGAATCATCTAGAACTGCTGCTATGAAATCTCCAAAACTTAAGGGTATTAAGAAGAGAATTACCACTTATGTTACCAAGGATGGTAAGCAAGTTGAAGTTCCCGTTACAGAAGAATTCTCCTTAAATCCAAAGGATGTTCAAGGTGAAATTCCAGCTGAATATTCTACTGAAGAATTTGATCTTCCAAGTCGCAAGTCTACTAAGCAAAAGACCATCAAGAAATATATTACCGTTTACAAGACTGTTTACAGAAACGGTAAACCAGAAGAAGTGGTTGAAAACATTGAAGTTCCAGAAGGTAAGACTCCAGAAGAAGTTTTAGCTTCTCTTCCAAGAGGTACTCATGTCAAGAAGCCAGAAGACTCTACTACCGTTGAAAAGAGATATGTCAAGCCAACTGTTATTGAAGGTCCAACTAAGGAAGAAATCATTGAAGAAAGAACGGTTAAACCAACGGTTGTCAAGAGTCCAAAGGTTCACTCTGTTAAGAAATACGTCACCACCTACAAGACTACCTACAAGAATGGTGTTCCAGTTGAAGAAACTACCGAAACGGAAGATGTTCCAGACCAATCTGCTACTGAAACCACCTATGTTTCTGAACCATCAACCGACCGTTCTAACTCTAAGAGTCCAAAGATGAAGACTATTAAGAAGGTGACTACCTACAAGACCATCTACAAGAACGGAAAGCCAGTTGAAGTTATTGAAGAGGTTCCAGAAGAAACAGTCATTCAAGCCAATCCAGCTATTTTATACCAAACTAAGGATGTTCCAGTTCCAAGTGATGAAGTCACTGAAGAAACCGTTGGAAAGGAACCAAATACCGGTAAGAAATACAAGAAAATGTGGAAAAGTGTACCACAAGAAGACGAAACCGAAGAAATTGTGGAGGAATGGATCATTGAAAATGGAAAGAAGAAGGTTAAGAGAACTACCTACAGAAACGGTGTTCCAGTTAATGAAGAAACCGAAACTAGAGATGCTTCCACTGACGATGATGTTGACACCATGAAAAATGTTACCAAGGGACCAAATACCGGTAAGAAGTTCATGAAGAAGTGGATTGGTGATCCACAAAATGGTGAAACCGAAGAAATTGTGGAGGAATGGATCATTGAAAATGGAAAGAAGAAGGTTAAGAGAACTACCTACAGAAACGGTGTTCCAGTTAATGAAGAAACCGAAACCAGAGATGCATCCACTGACGATGTTGAAACTGAAGTTATTGTTGCCAAGGAACCAGCCAAGGAACCAGCCAAGGAACCAAATGTTATTAAGAAGTTTGTTAATAAGATTAAGGGTGAACCCCAAGAAGAAATGGAAGAAGTTGTAGAAGAATATGTTATTGAAGAAGGTGCTGATCCAAAGAATGTCAAGAGAACCGTCTACAGAAATGGTGTTCCAGTTACCGAAGAAAGTGAAACCAGAACCCTTCCATTTGAAGGGGATGAAACAGAAGAAATTGTAGAAGAATACGTTATTGAAGATGGTGCTGAACCAAAGAATGTCAAGAGAACCGTCTACAGAAATGGTGTTGAAGTTCCAGAAACTAGTACCAGAGACCTTTCTGCAGTTACCTCTGTTATTAGTGGTGGAAGCAACCCATACATCAAGTTAGCTCCACATGTTATTGCTAACATTGTTAAATACGCCATTCCAGGAGCTAAGAATGATGATAAGACTGATAGTGAAAACTTGATGAACATTTTCACTGACATTACCAAGTTTGTTGGTAGTCGTGAAGCCCCAGAACAACAATCACAACCAGAACAACCAGAACAACCAGAACAACAACCAGAATCTACAGATAGAGATCTTACATCCCTTGTTTCAACCGTTACCGGTCAAGGTTCAAACCCCTACATGAAGATGGCTCCATACATTATTCAAAATATTGTTAAATATGCTATCCCAGGTGCCAAAAATGATAGTAAAACCGATCTTGATGAATTAATGAACATGATGAAATTAATTGGCGGTGATAAAAGAGAAGTTGAAGAAGAAAAACCAAATTTTCCAGTTAGGATCCCTTTAAATGAAGAAGGGATCCGATCCTCAGAACCTGACGTCACTCCATCTGATGTTCGTCAAAACGCAGAGGTAAAGGTTATCACTGAAGGTGAAGAATTAGAAGATTTCAGTGAAGCTTTACCATCCATTGTTGAAGAAGATGAAGATCATCCAATGGAAAACAATCGTTCCTTAGAAACTACTACATCACCAACCGAAGGTAAAACATTCGGTAAGCGTACACTTCCAAAGCGTTCCTCTTCCAAACGTCTTTCCCTTGAATTAAAGGCTGCTGTTGCTGCGGAAATTGCTAAACTTGAAAATGAAATTAACGATGAAACCAAGAATATACCAAAGCCAAGAAAACAATCTATTAGCCAAGGTACCAGACAAAACTTGGCTAGAAAGGAATCTGCTCAATCCATAAAAGCTATGGTTGAAGGATGTTTAGTTCGTAAGCCATCCAATGCAAGCAGTATCAAGAGCAACCACAGTATTACAGAAGAATGGAGTGGTCCCGTTTTTGAAAAGAAGGTTTTCGAGGTCGTTGTTGAACATACTCCACAACTTCCAGATGAAGTTAAATTAAATATTGGAGATTTAGTTGAAGTAAAGCAAGTATTTGAAGATGGTTGGGCCTATGGTATAAACACTGCCACTAAGGTAGATGGTACTTTCCCAGTCAACTGTTTAGGTGAAGAACGTGAACCCAATAAGAATGGAAGATATGTTCCAAGATTAATTCGTGTCTACCAAGCTAGAGAAGAAGCTGGTAAGAAGGAAAAAGAAGATGAAGAAAAATTTAAGCTCGAATTGACCGAATACGCTAAGAAAAAGAAGGAATATAAATTAAAGAAACAGCAACAAAAGAAATCCAAATATTAAGTCTTTTTTTTTTTTTTATATTTAATATTTTAGAAATATATTAGACTACACATTTTTTATTTTTTAGTTATGGGAAAAAAATAAAGGAAAGATAAGAAAAAAAAAAAAGATATACAACAAAACATACCAAAAAAATAATACATCAAAATAATTTTTTTTTATATGTTAGAATCTATTATTTTTTAGAAGTATATATAGTTAATATCATTAAATATAAAATAAAATAAAATAATAATAAAAAAAAATAAAATTACCTATCAAAAATACACCCTATTAATTTTTTTTTTATTAAAACTATAAAATATAAAATGTCGTAATGAAGTTTTTAAAAAAAAAAAAAAAAAAAAAA
>KZ151027.1:26561-38274 GCA_002157105.1 Piromyces sp. E2 | reverse complement strand
TTTTTTTTTTTTTTTTTTTTTTTTTTTTTTTTTTTCAGTATTTTTTTTTGTCCTTGGCTAAACTTATAATATTTTACTTTCTATTCTTTTGGCAATGTATTTAAAGGTGATAAGAGAATATTTCATAATATTGGCTTTTCGTTCCTCTAATTTCTTTTCACGAATAATATCTTCTATTTCTCTATAACTATTTAAAGTAGCAATTTCTCTAACATTTAGATTCTTTAATATTCTACCACGTGTTTCTTCCTTAATATCAACTCCTTCACGATAATTAGCTCCGGATTGAATAAGCATCTTTACAATACCTGGATTATTATAATAGGCAGCGTAATGAATGGCTTTCCAACCATTAGAACTGTTGGTGTCAACGTAAGAATTACTTTCTTTATTTAACTTTTTACTTTCAGCAAGTAAAAGACGAATAACTTCCTTGTGACTATCTTCTCTACTATTTTCACAAGCAATATGGAGAGCGGTCATACTTCTTTCATCTTCGGTCTTCTTTTCAATATTAGCCTTGTTATTAATTAATATTTTGACCACATCCAGATACTTATTTTTACAAGCAATATGAAGAGGGGTCATACCACCTTCAATCTTACGATCAATATTTGCTTCATAGTCGATAAGCGTTCTCACCACACTAACATATCTATTTTCACAAGCAATGTAAAGAGGCGTTTTACCATTCAAACGTTCGTCTATATCATCATTACTATTGTGATAGATTTTTCGAATTTCCTTTAACAAGTCACTAACAATTTCATCGTAACCCTTTTCACAGGCAATAAAGAGTGGGGTTTTATTGTCATTGGTTTTGGCACGAATATCTACCTTTTTACTTAAAAGTTTTCTAACCACCTTGGATTTACCATTTTCACAAGCAATATGAAGAGGTGTCTTTCCCTCCTCATCTGGTGATTCTATCTTTACCAATTCGTGACTCAAAAGACAATCCACTACATCTACTGCATCCATTTGACTAGCTACATGAAGTGGCGTCCATCTCTGATTGTTTTTACAATTAACATCGGCTCCTTGATCTAACAATACTTTAACAATTTCCGGTTTATTATTTTCGGAAGCAGCATGCAATGGAGTATTGCCATCTCTACCCTTTTCACAAATGCTGGCACCATTCTCCAATAAAAGTTGTACCATCTCCTTTTCATTATTTTGACAAGCAATATGAAGAGGTGTCCATTCATCCTTATTTTTGGAATGAATTAGATTTAAAACTTCATTTCCTACCAATGTTTTTGTATTAGAATGTTTTATTTGTGATGAAGTTGGCATTGATGTTGGCATTGAAGTTGGTGATGGTATTGGTGTTGGCATTGGCATTGGGGTTGTCATTGGCATTGACATTAACATTGACATACCATTAGTCTTGGCATCAGCATTAACATCAGCATTAGCATTAGCATTAGCATCAGCATTAGCAGCAGCATTAGCATTAGCATTAACATTAGCAGCAGTATTAGTAAAAGCATTAGCAAAAGCATTAGCAGCAGCATTAGTATTACCGTCAATATTCTTCATAAAACTACGGGGACTTTCATCGCTTACTGAAAGGTTTTTATTCTTTCCATTTTTGTAGTTATTTATTAACAAATTCCATTTTTGACTAACACTAACAGTATTTTTTGTTAACATGACGGCAATATCATAATTGTTATTTTGACATGCAATGTGAAGAACGGTATTGTCCTCCTTATCCCTGACACATCGATCTGCTTTCTGAGCCAAAAGATACTGAACTAAAATTTTATTATTATTTTGACAAGCAATATGAAGTGGCGTTTTTCCCTCATTCGTTTTCAAATTAATTTTAGCATTATTTTTCAAAAGATACTCCACCACATTCATCGTTCCGTAGTAACAGGCTATGTGAAGCGGAGTCCAGTATTGATCGTTTCGCCAATTTACATTGGCTTCGTTGTCAATTAAAAGACGTACAATGTCAATATTGCCATTTTGACAAACAATGTATAAGGGAGTATTCAAATTTGGATCGGTTTCATTGGCATTGGCTTGATGTTGAAGAAGAAGTTGAACAATCATCATATTATTATTTTGACAAGCAATGTGTAAAGGAGTCCATTGATTTCTATCCTTGAAATCTACATTGGCACCGTGTTCCAACAACAAGGAAACCATATCTGCATTGTTATACTGACAAGCCAAGGAAAGGGTTGTATTTAAAACACGCTGCTTTTGATCATCTTCCGTGATAAAACGTTCAATCAAATACGTTGCTAATGTACCACTACCACCACCATTATTTCTGGTGATAAGGGTAGCAAGAGCTGCTTCTACATTACCACTACGAAGAATGAAATCGTACTTTTCACATAAAAGTTTAACTATTTCCAGGTGATTCATTTCAATCGATTTCAGGAAGAGTTCCTCTTTTTCCAAAGGATCAAGATGAATTCTTATTTGATCCAACAAATATACCACATAGTCACAATTATCACTACTAAAGGAGTCAATAATATTTTCTTTCTTTAGGAGAACATTAAGAAGTTTAGCGGTATTGCTATCTAAATAGGGTTCCAACAAATAATAAATTTCATTTGTAATTTTGCAAGAGCATAAATCTTCCTTACGGATGATCACCGGGATCTTCTTATCATTGAAATAGTCGATTAAAATCTTGACAATATCGGCACGGTTATGTTGAATGGCGCTTAAAAGAGGATAATCTCCCTGCTTGCTCTTTTCCTTGACCTCCAAAATAATATGATATTCATTGGCATAATCCCTCAACAACTCCACAATATCCCTATTATTTTTATAAACGGCCAATAATAATGGATACATTCCATCACTATTCTTTTTATTAACATCCAAGATGTTGCTTTTATTTTTGGCATACGTCACCAACAACCGGATAATTTCAATATTATCATTGTTAATGGCATAGAGGAGTGGGTACCATCCTTCTTTATACACCTCATTAATGTTTAAAATGAAATTATTATCGTTGGCATAGTCAATCAATAACTTGACAATGACCAGATTATTATTTTTAATGGCTAATAAAAGGGGATAGTAACCTTCCCTATCCTTGACAACAATATTCAACATGGTATTCGTACGTTCCGCATAATTAAATAAAAATTCCGTCAATTCTTAGTTATTGTTATAAATAGCCCAGAGTAAGGGATTCCATTTCTGGTTATTACATCCATTAATCATCAAAGGAATATCATGTTTGGCGGCATAGGTGCTAAGGGATTGGACAATACCCATTTTATTATTCTTAATGGCTTCTAATAATGGATAGGATTGACTACCATTCTTTCTATTCACATTTAATAGAATATCTTTATCCTTGGCATACGCCATTAATAATTCTATTATTTCTTGATTAGAATGTTCAATAGCCGATAAAAGAGGATAATTTCCATTCTTATCGCCATCCTCCACCTCCAACACCATATTTTTATGATTGGCATACTCAATGATTATACGAACAATTTCCGTGTTATTTTGGTTGACGGCAGAAAGTAATGGATAGTTTCCCGTGTTATCCTTGTCATTCACCTTCAAACATTCATGCTTACTTTCGGCATATTTGATTAGGTGTCGAACGACCTTGACATTGTTATGATTAACGGCCGATAAAAATGGATAGAGACCAGCATTATTGGCATCATTAATCACGGATAATCTATTTTTATTCTGATTATACTTTAATAATTGAGTTACAATTTCAAAACTAGCTTCATTACTACGACTAGTAAGGTCATTGTCAATTGCCGATAACAATGGATACCATCCATTATTTCCTTTCTCATTGATATCTAAAGCGATGTCATTTCTTTTGGCATAGTCTAACAACAATTCCGTTATTTCTTTATCTTTGACGGCCATTAAAAGTGGATAACTTCCATCATAATACTTTTCATTGATCTTTAGGTTGATAGACTTGTTTTGGTTGGCATAGTTAATTAATACTCGTACACTTTGGTTATTTTTGTAGTGGAGAGCCCAGGACAAAGGATCTGTTTTATAGTTATTCTTTCGGTTAATATCGAGAATGACATTAGGATTACTTTCGGCATAATCCACTAATAACTTGGTAATTTCATAATTATTCATACGACTAGCCCAGAGAATGGTAGATAAATCGGGTTCATCCGCATTGATATTAATATCAAGAAGAGTATTCATTTCTTTGGCATATTCAATCAAGATTTTGGTGATTTCCGCATTACCATTACGTACTGCTAATAAAAGAGGATAGGTGCCTTTTCTTTCCTTTTCATTGATATTCAAAAGAATGGAATATCTCTTGGACACTTCAATTAATAACAACATGATATCCGCATTATTCTTTTCGGTCGCAATCAACAATGGATACCATCCATCCTTATCTCTTTCATTCATGGCCAACTGAATTTCTTTATCATCCGTGTACTTGACCAATAATTTAACCACGTCAATATTATTATTCTTCACCGCAAACAACAATGGATACCATCCATAAATATCTTTTTCGTTGACATTAAGGATAATGTCTTTTTCATTGGCATATTCAATTAATAAATTTATTATTTCAATGTTGTTTTTACGAATTGCCCAACTAATGGGACATTCCATATAATTATTCTTCTCCCTGATTTCTAAGAGGGTACCGTCATTATTATCAATGTTGTCATTGGTAAATGAATTAGCATAGCTAACCAACGATTCCATGATATCAACATTATTTTTAATAATAGCATGTAACAAGGGATAGTTTCCTTCCTTATCCCTGGCATTAATATCCAGGGGCACATGCCTACTGGAAGCATATTCTATCAATAACTTGGTAATAGTCAAATTATTATTTTTGGTAGCCCATAACAGTGGAGTGTATCCAAATTTATTTTTAACATTGATATCCAATGGAATATTTTTGGCATAGGCATAGTTGATCAATAATTTGATAATTTCATTATTATTATTATCCAAAGCAATGGAAAGAGGAATTACGCCATTGTTATTTTTTCCATTAATACTTAAGGTGATCTTATTATTATTGGCATAATCCAATAATTTATTGACAATTTCCATATCATCATAATAAATAGCCCAAAAAATAGGATATTCCCCCTGACTATTTTTCTCATTAATTTCCACTAGTTTATGGGTGGCATGGCAATAGTTAAAGAGCATATTGATGATTTCCATATTATGATGATAAATAGCATACAAAAGTGGATACCATCCATTCTTATCTGCTTCATTAACATTCAACGAAATATCATGATCACTGGCATACTGAATTAATAACTTGGTCATGACAATGTTATTATTTTGAACGGCATATAACAATGGATACTTTCCTTCCTCGTTCACTTCATTAATATCGATATTCAAATTCATCTTTTTAGTACTAGCAAAATCAAAAATTAATTTTACCACCTTTGTATTGTTATTACAAAACGCAGTTAAAAGTGAAAACGTCTTTTCACTTCCTTCCAACGTTTTGTCATGTTGATAGTCATAGTTGATTAACAGTTTGATTATTTCTGTATCAATGTCATCATGATTTTTGATTTCATTTACCGTTTTGGCGGTGGCGGTGGTATTGTAGCCAGAAATAGTATTGGTGGTGGTGGTAGTATCGTTGGAAATAGTATTGGTGACACCTCCACTACCACAACCATTTTTATAGTAGTAGTAGTATGGGCAACTTTGATTCGTTTTATTACTGACATGACTTGGATCAGCATGAGAATACGGGTAATGGAAATCAATATCACCGATCAAATAAGAAATAATTTTATCGATAGAGATATCCATTGGAATATTATGATGACTGGCATATTCTATTAATAAATTTACAATGGCTATATTTTTATTATGAATAGCAAATTGTAACGGGAACCATCCATACTTATTCTTTTCATTAATTTCCAAGAGCTCACCAGTACGACTGGCATATTCCATTAATAATGAAGTGGTTTCAATATCATTATTACGGGTAGCTAACAAAAGAGGATACCAACCATACCTATCCTTTTCATTAATATCTAGTGAAAGAGGCGTATTACCGACTTCTTCTAATACGGATCTCACCTTTTCCGTTGAGGTATTAACGGCAGCTAAAAGTGCACCTTTTTTTTCGTCAACTTCATCGTCATCGGGGATTGGAATACCTCTGTTTTCCAAATTGGACTTTCCTTCATACTCAATTAATAATTTTTGAATATCCAACTTTTCCTTCATTTTGGGGTGGTGGTTAATATCCCTTTCACTAACATTCAAATGCATATCGTTATTTTTGGCGTATTCGATTAATAACTGGACCACTTCTATATTATTATTTTCAATGGCCAGTTTAAGCGGATACTCTCCTACCTTGTTCTTTTTATTGATGGAAAGGCTAATGTTTTTCTGATGGGCATACTGAACCAATAACTTGGTAATTTCAATATTATTATTATTAATAGCTAGTAATAAAGGATAGTTTCCATCGAGATCACGGTTAAGAAGATCCAATGGGATTTCCTTTTCATTGGCATAGTCAATTAATACCTTCACGATTTCCGTATTATTATTGATGATGGCACTATGAACGGGGAATTCCCCGTCAAGACTACCTTCATTCACCTCCAATACGGTATCATTTTTATTGGCATAGTCTATTAATAATTTTGTTATTTCGGTGTTGTTTCGGAGGATTGCCTTTAACAAGGGATAACTTTTATTTCTATTGATTTCATTCACATTCAACACAATTTGCTTACTATTGGCATAGTCGATTAACAACTTGGTAATATCAATGTTGTTTTTATCGATAGCCCAGTACAACGGATATTCACGATCAATACCAATATTTTCATTAATATTAACAATCAAGTTTTTGTCATTGGCATAGTTAAAGAAAAGATTCAAAATATCCAAATCGTTATTGGTAATGGCACAATAAATTGGACTCTTTTCATTATTATTTTTATTATTGAGATTCAAAAGGAAATTCTTTCTATCCTCATACTGAATTAATAATTGGGTAATGTCAATATTTTTTCGGTCCATCGCTAGTAAAAGAGGATAATTTCCCTTTCTACTTCTTTTATTAATATCCAAAATAATGTTGTTACGATCGGCATAGTCGATTAACTGTTTTACGATATCCGTATTATTGACACTCGTTGCTTTCAACAATGGATACGAACCGTCATCACGTTTTTCATTAATATTTAATGGAAGGCCCTTTTCATTGGCATACTTCACTAACAAGTTTATCATGTCAATATGATTATTACTGATGGCAGAAAAAAGTGGGTAGTTTTCATCCTTATTCTTTTCATTCACCTCCAGGATAATATTGTGGCGTTCGGCATAGTCCATTAACCTCTTCATCAAGTCCAGGCTATTTCGATCGATAGATAACAACAGCGGATAATCACCACTTTTATTCTTTTCATTAAGGGCAAAGATAATACCATGCTTATCGGCATACTCTATCAATAATTTGGTAATCTCGATATTTTTTCTATCGATAGCTAATAAAAGAGGGTAATTTCCTTCCTTATCCTTGCCAGTAATATTTAAGGGAATCTTATGCTTTTCCGCATACTCCATTAAATAGTGAGTAATTTCGGTATTATCATTACCGATGGCGGATAATAATGGATATCTTTTATCGCTAGGGTCACCATTGATGTTCAATGGAATGTTCTTTTCCTCCGCATATTCCACTAATAAATCCAAGAGATTATAATTATTCTTATCGATAATCAAGAGTAAAGGATAATTTTCAAACCTATCCTTTTCGTTCATTCTCAAGGAAATGTTTTTATCGATGGCATAGTCTATCAACAATTTTGTAATTTGTCTATTCTCTTTTTGAATGGCCAGTAAAAGAGGATATTTTCCATCCTTATTCTTTCTATTAATATTCAAAATAATATTCTTGGTCTCGGCATACTGGATTAATAGCTTTGTAATTTCAATACTATTTTTCTGAATAGCCAATAAAACTGGATACCAGCCTTCCTTATCCCTTCTATTCAAACTAAGGATAATATTTTTATCAGTGGTATAATCCATCAATTTTTTGGTGATACTAAAATTATTTTTGTAGATGGACCAGTGAATAGGATATTCCTTATTATTGTTGTTTTCATTCACATTCAAAATGAAATTCTTACTATCAGCATAGTTAATTAATTCGGTTAAAACGGATAAATTATTATTTCTAACGGCCCATAACAGTGGAGAGGATCCATCCTTATCTTTTTCATTGACATTAAAAATAATATTCACTCGCTCTGCATACTCAATCAATAACTTTATCATTTTGATGTTATTATTACGAACTGCCCAATACATTGGATATTCCCCATCATCATTCTTTTCTTGAATAGTCAAGATAATACTTTTGGTATCGGCGTAGCTTACCAATAATTGTACGATCTCTATATTATTATTCTGAATAGCCCATAACAAAGGATAGTCTCCATGCTCATCTTTTTGATTAACATTGAAAAAGATATCTTGCTTTTCGATATACTGAATCAATAATGTTGTAATTTCATAGTTGTTATTGTGAATAGCATTGAGGAGAAGATAAAGTTCATTTTTTCCTTTTTCGCTACTACTGCCGGATACATCCAATAATCCCGGAAGATTACTTTCACTTTCATCTAACGAAATAATATTTGAATCGGCATAGTCCATTAGTAATTTCATAATTTTAGTATCGTCATTACGAATAACCCAGTACATTGGATATTCACCATCGTTATTTCGTTCCCTAACATCTAAGAGAACATTGTTACTACTGGCATAATCCATTAATACTTTTACCATTTCAATCTTTTTTCTTTGGATTGCTAATAAAAGTGGATACCATCCCTCGTTATCCTTTTCATTTACGGCCAAGAAAAGATTTTTACGGTTGGAATATTCCATTAATAATTTCATAATTTCAATGTTATCGTTACGAATGGCTAATAAAAGTGGGAAGGATCCATCCACATGATTTTTCTTATTAATGTCCAAAGTGATTCCGTGATCATCAGCATATTCCATTAATAATTTGGCGGCCAAAACATTATTATTACGAATGACGGATAAAAGAGGATACCATCCATCATCATCTTGTTCATTAATATCCAAGGTTAAATTATTATTGTTGGCCTCCTCCATTATTAATTGAAGCTTTTCCACAGAGTCATACGTAGCTTCCAACACTATTCTCCTTCTTTTATTATTGGTAGTACTATCAACAATACCGTCATCCTCTTCTTCACCACCATCACCACCATAAACTTTAATACCAGAGTTTTCTTTTATATTTAAATTCAAGTGATGTCTGCTGGCATAGTCTTCTAACAAATTAAAAAAATACCAATATTTACACGAACCATCGCGGTAAGATCTTTTTCATTAATATCAAAAACAATATTCTTATCATCGGCATAATCCATTAATACCTTTACCATTTCAGTATTATCGTTACAAATGGCAGTTAAAAGAGAAAATTTTCCTTGATCATTCCTTTCATTCACGTTTAATAAAATGAGATTTCTATCGGCATAACCAATCAATAGTTTTGTAAGATCAACATTATTCTTTTCGACTGCTAATAAAAGTAAATTATACCCGTTACTTTCGTTAATATCCAAAGTAATATTCTTTTTATCGGCATAGTGAATAAGCAATTCACCCATTTCAACATTATTATTAAGAATAGCCTTGTGGAGTAGACACACCCCCTTGATATCTCTTTCATTTTTAATATCTAATGGAAGGTTTCTTTCAAACGCATATTGAATTAACAATTTGGTAATGTCGGTATTATTTTCATAAATAGCTAATCCTAGTGGACTTCGTCCCTCCCTATCTTTTTCACAAATATCCAAAACAATTCCATTTTTATTGGCATACTGAATTAATAATCCTACCAATTTAACATTATTCTTACTAACAGCCATTAACAATGGATATATTCCATCCGTCGTTTTGTCATTAAGTTTTAATAATATATGTTTATTGTCTGCATAAGTTAATAAAAGGTTTAAAATTTCAAAATTATTATTAGCAACGGCCTTGTATAAAAGGTACTCCTCATCCCTATCCTTTTTATCGATAGAAAGAAGAATATTTTTATCATCAGCATAGTTCATTAACAATTTCACCATGGCAACATTGTTATCAAGAACTGCCCTGTAGAGAGGATATTCTCCATCATACCTTTCCTCATTAATTTTTAATATGGTGCCGTTATGACTAGCATAATCCATTAATACCTTGACTATTTCCATAGTGCTATTACGAATAGCATTTAGGAGTGGATACCGGCCACGATGATCCTTTTCATTAACATTCAAAATAATATTATTATCATGGGCATATTGAATTAATAGATTTAGGGTTTCATTACTATGTTTACTATGGTTAATAGCTAATAACAGTGGGTATTTCCCTTTAATATTTCTTTCATTAATATTCAAAACAATACCGTTTTTAGAGGCATATTGAATTAAAAATTCCATACTCTCAAAATCATTATTTTGAACAGCACAAAGAAGCGGATAATTACCCTTGGCATCTTTTTCATTCATACTTAAAATAATGTTTTTATCTATGGCATAATCCATAAAAACCTTCATACCAATAATATTAAACTTCTTTTTGTAATTAATTAATAATAATGGATAGACTTGCATATTATTCTTATCATTCACATTCAAAACAATATTCTTATCATTTGCATAATCTATTAATAATTTCAACATTTCTATGGTATTTCTATCAATAGTCAATAACAAAAGATTATTACCACTTTTATCTTTATCGTTCACCTTCAATACAATTTCTTTATCATTTGCATAGTTAATTATTAATTTCATGACTTTGATACTTTTGTTATGAACAGCCATAAAAATAGGAGAATCTTCATTGACATTTTTATCCTCTATATTTAAAACGACTTTTTGTTTATCGGCATAGTTAATTAACTCTCTCAACATTTTAAGATTATTATTTTTAGTAGCCCATAAAAAGGGATAATTTCCATCGTTATTCTTTTCATTGACACTTAATGTTACGTTTTTTTCGATGGCATATTCTATTAATAACTTCATATTTTCAAAACTATTATTTTGAGTAGCTAGTAATAAGGGATAATCACCATTATTATCTTTTTCATTTACACTCAACATAATATTCTTTTCGGTTGCGTAATCCTTCAACAATTGTATTATACCTACATTGTTATTACAAAATGCCTGTAAAAATGGATATTTACCATCACGGACTTTTGCATTAATATCTACAATAATATTTTTATGGTTGGAATAACCCAGTATTATATTTACAATTTCAAAATTATTATATTATTAAACACAACATAATATTTAATAATATAATGTTGTGTTTAATAATAAAATGTAATGTATAATTATTAAATGTAACAAACTAAATATTAAAAATTAATTATAAAATGTAACAAACTAAATATTAAAATTAGTGATATTTAATAATAAAATGTAACAAACTAAATATTAAAAATAATAATATTTAATTATAAAATGTAACAAACTAAATATTAAAATCAGTGATGCTATACGCTAATTAAAATATAAATGTAACATCATTTAATAAAAAAAAAAACAAGAACAAAAAGAAAAATATAAATATAAATATAAATATAAAATATAAATATAAAATATAAAATAAAAAATATAAAATATAAAATATA
>KZ151024.1:11124-36163 GCA_002157105.1 Piromyces sp. E2 | reverse complement strand
AAAAAAAAAAAAAAAATTAATTAAAACGACATGACTATATTGGTGATATCAGTACAAAATTTTTCATTAATATATATAATTTAAATAAATATAGTAAAGAAAAAACTTTTGAAAAGGTTAGTTCTAAGACTAATAATTAACTAGGAAATTGTATAAAAGGAATTCATTGTACTTATGTTAACACCAAGTGTTAATATTTTCCACATAATATACATTATTTTAATAAATAAAATTTATTAATTAAAACGTATTTTTATGCCTTGAAAATGAGGAAAGAATGTAGTTCTACTCTATTCTTCTTTTTATACATTTTCTATAAAATTTATTTAATTGTGACATTTTAATTTGGTAGGATAAACTACCGCTTCTTTTGACAAATTTGTTGTCAGCCATGATAGCACAATGGTAACTACTTCTACTCCCATTGAGTAGGTCACTGGTTTGAACCTTACTTTTGGCATTTAATTATAACAACATAACTTATACAACTTCCTACAAACACTAATTCTAATAATATTTGGTTTTACTTTTCTACATCATAATTTGAATCAAAATCGACAGATTTAAAGGCAATATAGGAGCTAATTTCTTTTGTACTAATACAAAGATTATTTTCTTCAATGAATATTCATCAATTTTTAGATTGGAACAAATAACAACATCACTATCATTAATGACATGACCTTTAGGTACATTAATTGAAAGTTTTACTAGTTCCACTACCAGTAAAGGTACATTTAAAGTCAAATTTACCTATTGAAATTACTGTCCTAAATACTTGCACTTTTAAAAATAAAATAAAAAATGGTTATTTATTATAATTACTTTTTAATATTGTTAATTTTTTAATTTTATTAGTAAACATTTTTATGGTTTTTATTGGAATTTATTATAATAATTATTTTAAATAAATGTATACATTTATATGTTATTTTTAATTAATACAATGATATATACAAAAACAATAAAAAAAAAAAAAAAATATAATGGATTCATACATTTTTATTTTACATGTTATTATTTGTTTTCATGATAATATAAATATAAATTATTATAAATATAAAATATACATAAAATATAAATATAAATTATTCCTTTATATAAAATATGTTTTTATTCATTGTACTTATAATATAATAGAAAGTAATACCACCTCCAGGGTATTATTTTTATTTATTTTTCATGAGTAAAGAATTATTCATAAATAATTAAAATAATGAATTTTTTTTTGTTATTATTAAACTTTGTTGCTTTTTAACTTTAATGCAAAAAAAAAAAAAAAAAAATAATTAGATAGACAAAAATATATATATAAAATAAGTGAGTGTATTATAATAAAAAATTAAAATAAAAAAGAATTTTTTTTCTTTAAGTAGTATTGTTTATATTTTTTAAGATATAAATTGGATTATTATTCGTTTGTACCTTTGAATTTCATTAAAATAAAAAATAAAAAAAAAAAGAATTACAAAATGATGATACACCATTTCTTTTTACAAACATAATTCTCTTTCATCATCGTCTTCACAATTCAATTCATATATACCATAATCGACATATTTAAATTCGTATTTTTTATTAATTTTATCGTCGCCAGGATACAAGTCGTTGGTATCTTCTTTTTGACCAATGGTGAAGACATACGACTTGAAATCTACATGAATACATTATATATAATTCATATTATTAAACAAAAATAATTATTACATTAATATTAAAGTATTTTTTAAAAAACGGCTTAAATATTATAAGGTATTTTTCTTTTGGGGAGAATAAATTATTAAATATATTTCCAGGTATGTTTATCTTTATTGACTTACCGTTCTTTAAGAGGACCGATTCGGAATTCACATCTACATAGGCATAATTATCTTCTTCAAGACCAAAAATATTACTTAAATTGTAGGCTACCATATAAGTTCCCTTATTGATATCATTATTTATTTCAATTCCGTCCGGTTCATCCTTACCGCTGTTAAAGTTAAGACAAAGGGTTGGACTGCTGCCAACTAATTGACCCACCGAATTCACGTCACACTTGGCATTGGCATCCACTAAAATGGCTTGACATCCATTAATACTACAGGCCAAGAATTGATCTCGGTAACCGACAGAACCTGAATTTCTGTAATAACCATAGCTGGAACGAACGGCTGTACAGGTAGAGGTAATTCCGTTGGTGGAGGTGGAACATTTGTACAAGGCCTTATCTACGACACCATTAACATTTTCATTCAAGTGAATACCATCCTCAAGCAAAATGACACTACCATCCTGCCCGACCTTCACCACCACCATGTTTTCTTCAATGACCCCGGGGAAGGCAGCATCCACCCTGGTCAACGATTTATAGGCAGTAGAAGTGGCGGAAGTGGAAAGCGTGATACTGGCACCACAGATCGTAATGGTCGAGCCGGATTTGGAAAGTCTACCATTACCACTACAGGAAGCGTCCACGCCTTGTTTACGACAACCGAGATAACGTTCACAACGAATTACGGTGAAGGTGTCACGATCACTATCCTGACTAAGGTAATAACCGTTCAATCCATTCACCACATGACAACTCTCCATATCACCATCGGTGGCACAGAAGACTAGAGCATTCGCAATGTCACCGGAAACCTTGACGTTTTGGTAGTAACCACGTTTCACTTCCTCACCACCATCAACGACGGTGGCGGAACGAGCGGTTAAGGCCAACAGTATGGGTTTGCCTTGATATTGACCATAGTAGGGAGAGGTTGGGCCAGTTTGGAACATCACATATTGTGTGGAGGCGTCAGTAGATAAAGCAATGGATTGGGTGTCGGTGATACAAACGGCCGAACCATTACCCATTAATTGACCTTCCCGGGTATCGGTGCAGGTATCGGAAAGGCTGTTGACAGGGGTGACGGTACAATCGCCCCAACCATTACAGTTGACGATATGATTGTTAGTGATGACATAGCCCTTCATCACTCTACAACGTTTCACTTCCCTAATGCCAAAATGACACTTGTACACAAATTCTACATGGGAATGGATATCCACTTCCTCGATTTGTTTATTGGCATTGGCAAAGAAGTAAAAAGCGGTAGATCCAGCAGTTCCCGATATCATATCACAAGAATTAGAGGTACTTTGATATATCACATTATTGTTCATCAAACAATATTTCACTGGATAACCATTGGAGTGGCATTGATTACTATTAGTCATAAAATATCCTACTTGATTACTATTTGTTATACGGTATTGGTTACCATTGTTGATGACATCACATGGCGGGAAGGTACGGCGTTGCCTCATCAACACCGATCTATTCTTACTAAAGGAGAGGACATGCGTACGGGGAAGAGTATTACCTGGGAAAGCATCAAATTTTTCTGTATAGATACTCAAGTAAGGATCTGAAGGAGGAGTAATAATTCTTTGACTTTCACCATTGGTATTCACACAAACCTTGTTGATATTCGATGCAGTGTAGACGATTTCTCCTGGTTCACATTCGGAGAGGACACAATTGGAAAGGATACTGGCACGTTGAGTACATTTATAGACGGTAGCAATATCATCAACAATGTTAGTTTTGGTTCCATCAGCCTTGAAGGATAAGGCTATGGTACTGACAGGATCAAGGGTAGTGGCAACAAATTCACAAGTGTCGTCGTTGGTTTTGTACACATCATTACCACTACGACATAAGACATTAGTCTCAGCATTGGCGACACATTTTTTACCGGCCTTGATTTGTTCACAAGTGGTGGTAATGCTACTGACCGCGGTACAATGATTATTATTGTTGATGTAGTACTTTCCATCCTTCAAGCAAATCTTGGCTGAACCTTCTGTACAAGCAGCATCTTCTGAATTGGTTTCCACAGAACAGGTTTCAATGGCGGTAATTTCAGTACATTTCTTTTCGTCAGACGAGCTACTTTACAACTTTCCATCCTTGATGCATTGGCTGTCATCGGTAGCATCGTTGATACATTTCTTGGTGTCATCTGTGACTTGACTGCATACCGGTAATTTATATCCAATATGAATGTCTAAACGAAATATATAAAAAGTTTAGTTGTGAATTATTAATATCAATAGAGAATGTTACAAAAATATATATATATAAAATTTTTAGAGTATACATTTTAGTAACTTACCTCCCACACAATATTTATCTTTGACAGTGACCACGGCACATCCATCACTTTCGGTGCATTGAATGACGGTACCGGCTGGATCTTCTACATTGTAGTAGTATCCATTCTTGATGCTGGCTTCTACCATGGCCGTACCCTTATTTTCTACCAATATATCAGCCGTGGCTTCTGGGAAGATTTCTTTAGCTCTGGCCAAATTCATCAACATATAACCTTCATTAGCCGAATTCAAGGTACGCTTCTCCTTGTTATCACAAATCTTAAAGACATTATCTTCATACAATATCTCACCTTCATGATCAGGCTCTTCCTCCTTTACACACGCCGTGACGTCATCCTTGTATTGACAAGTTATTTCACCTTCTTTCTTGTCACATAAAATAATCTTTTCCACGGATCCACCGGTGTAGTAAAGACCAAAGGTGGAAGCACCGGTGGTCTTACAGGTCTTGACGGCCACACAATCCGTGGCACTGGCTGTTTTATACAATTTACCCTTCTTCACACATAAGGAATTAACAAAGGCATTGGTAATACAAGGATGGTCAGCGTTGACTTCGGTTTCACAAGTTGGAAGGAGGCCAAAACCGTTTGGATTGGCTTCGGTATCACAGGTAATCAAACCACCGCTAACGCTATCCACATAGTAATTTACGGCTGGGGCAGCAGAAGTACAATACTTTTGGGTGGTGACGCCTTCAGCATTCCTGACACTTTGTTCACACTTGATGATTTGTTCGCCGTTAGGGAAGGCACCATCCACATAGTAGGCATGAACAATACCAGCATCTCGGACATCATCCTCTGTGGCACCAATTTCTTTATCCATAGTGGCACTGGCTACGGAGACACAACCACCTACCATGGTACATTGAATCAATGGCTTCTTGTCATTATCATTCTCGGTATTGGCTTGATCTAACAAGTAAATCGTTTCCATTCCCGTATATTCGGTTAATAAGGCAGCATTTGGCGTCAATTTCAACAAGACAACTTTATATTTCTTGACACCATAAATGGTATTTAATTTGGAAGTGGTAAAGGCTGCGTAACGGTATCCATCCTTGGGGAATTCCACAGCATTACTACCAATACAAATACCAGCAGCATTTGTAGTGATACCACCTTCACCACCACTACTACAAGAAGAGGCACCTGAACTGGTAATGACGGTACAAATATCATTCTTCCATCCATTACAATACACCGATTTGGTGGCGGTGATGGTGACCCCCTTGGCAAACGTACAGGCATTGGCAACACCAGCAGCATTGAAACGACATTGATAGGCGTAGTAGACATTGGTACTACTTTCAGGATTTACGGAAGCGTAATCACGATCATAGTACGAGAATTGTTCCAATTCATCATTGGCTACAAGCGCGACACACTTGTTACCATTGGTACGATAGACGACTTCTCCTAAGCGGCAGAAGGCAACCTTACTACTAGTTGATTGACAGGCACTATTGGCCATTGGGGCATGATCACAGGTAGGAAGGGAGGCATTCAACTTGACACACTTGCCATCCACGTTTTCATACACCACGTCCCCAGTGATACAGTGATCGACGACGGTGGTGGTCTTATCAATCATACAAAGGCTATTTTTGTTGGAGGCACAGGCTGGAAGCGCTGCTTCATCCTTAACATCAATCACTGCATTCTTTAATTCTCCAGTGCCGGTCACCTTGACCATCAACGTTTCTTCAAGGACGCCTGGGAAGGCATTGGTAACGACGTTGATTTCTTTGTAGGTTAAATCACCATCGATGGTAATAGCTTCATCATCCGAACCCGACACACAAATTTTCGGACCATCATTACTCTTGATAATACCACCAGGGGTTTGAACAATAGGTATACAACTCGATAAAGCGGATGGCGTACTATTATTACTACCAGACGTACAGCTGTACACATACCAGACGCTATTGATGTTACTTTCCGTCAAGGTAATTTCGGTATTACTATTATCAAAGTAATGGACTGTATTACGGAATCCTTTCAAGGCTTAACATCCCGTTCCCTTTGTGACCAGCAAGGCATTACTGGACGTGATGCAAACAGCTTCTTCACCGGCATAATCCACACACTTGCTGGTGGCTTGAACACCTCTGGTACAGGTAGGAAGAGTACCTCTGGCCACTGTACAACCAGATACCTCTTTGCTACTACTATCCACGTCACATTGGTAGTAGGAAGCACCAACCTATTCGGTTTTGACATTCTCTTCAGTAAAGTATAATTTTTGGGTGGTGTCAGTGCCAGTGACGGTGAGGACGGTACAACTGTTAGCAGCATTCTTGTAAATGACACCATCACGAATACAACAAGATTCATCAGTGGCACCCTCAATACATTGATTACTGGTGTCGGTGTTGGTACAGGGTGGGAGAAGAGTATCGTAACCACAGGTGGTATGATCGACCTTTTCACTCTTACAGGCACTACTGTCACAACGAATGACATATTCATTGCCAAGAGCTGATTTGTAGTAACCGTTGACGGCATCGACGAGCGTACAGGACGAAAGGGTATTGGCAGTTTCACAGTGAATCAAGGCCTTCTTCAGCCCGGTGGCACTTGGGTTGACACGATAGCCAGCGGTGAAAGAGGAAGCATCCACCTTCACCGTATCCTTGGTCAATTTCAAAAAGGTCACGCCATAACTTCCCAAGCCTTCGTGATAGGTGTCACTGGCAAAGGCTACCACATCTGTATCAGTTCCGGTAGGCAAGTCATACTTATTCCTGCCGAAACAGAGGAAGTAACGGTCACCACTCTTTCCCAAGGTAGCATCACCAGAGGTAGCAGTGCAACTGCTAAGCAAACTGTGGACGACACATTCACTTCCAACCACACCACTACAAGCAATGGCAACATCACCACTGACAGTGTAACCATACACAGCAGCACAACTCGTTAGGTCTTGATCAGCAGCATTGGCCGTTCCACCAAACGTACAACTGTAGGCATAACTAATTTGAGAGGTGGAGGTCACCGACGCAATCTTTTCGTAATCCTTTTTAAAGTAGTACATTGCAGTGGTTTGGCCAGTACCGGTAAGAAGCTTACACTTCGGACCAGTTTCTTTAACAGATATTTTATAATTAGTGGTATTTTCAATACATGAATTGATGTCATTTCCACTGTTTTTACATCCAGCAGCATTATCATCTGCTGTGGTACATTGTTTGAGGCTGGCTTCCTTGTAAGGAACCTTCACGATACTATTTTTACTAGTGACCTTGGTATCAATTGTCAATTTCAAAGCTTCTGCTCCTGGGAAATCGTCAGCGGTAGCAACCGTTATTCCATGATAGCCTACTACCGATTCGGTGACACTAACAACCGTGGTATCACTGGCCGCCAAACAAACCTTGGCTACATTACCACTGACATCCACTTCTCCTACGGTATTGACAATGACTGGGGCACAGTCAGCAGCAGAGGCACTTGCACATAAATATTCATATTTCATCTCACTCATTACCGGTGTTACTGGCAGCAACATAAATTCATCATTAAAGTAAAATACATCATTTGCACTTCCAGATACCGCTGCACATTAGTTGCTGTAGTTGCTTGCAATAAAGTACCACCAGTAGTGACACAATATGATCCAACCTTAACACCAGTATAACAAGCACTAGCTTCTTCAGCAACAACAGCACATGTTGGAAGTTGATTACCACTCAAAACACAATTAGAAATTGCATATGGATCATCACCAACTGTACATAAGTAAGTAGAAGTTACCGCACTAGCACGATCTCCGGCTATAGCATTTGCAGCGTCAACTCTTCTACCCTCTGCATCAAAAGCGAAATATTTAGCTCCGGCAGCCGTTCCAGCTAAAGCAGTACATGATCCAGTATTGCCTGAAACGGTGTTTTGGTAGAGTTTATTATCATCACCGATACAGAATGTACCATCATTCGAGGCATCCACCACACCAGAACATAATTTAGTCAAGGAAGCATGTTGATCACATACTGGTAAGGTTTTTGGCTTTGCCGTGACTCTATCTATATTGATTTTGAATGAAAATCAATAAAATTAGATATATCGTAAAAATAGTTGTTAAATTACGTTAGTAAAACCCCAAAATGAATGAGACTAATTTTACTTAATTTTGTCGTAAAAATAATGATCTCTTTATATTATAATAATAATAATAATGTTGTTTTCATTCTTACCACTTTTGTTAATAATACCACCAATCACTTGAGCAGAAGATGAACATGTACTTAAAGGACTACCACCAGTACATTTATAAGTTTTCTTGATATCATTTGGATTGATATAACCTTCCAATAACATATTATTTTCATCAAAGTTATAGGTACCGGCAGTTTTTTGTAAAGCTATACATTTTGCTGAACTTTCGGTAATCAATAAAGCATTTGCATCAGTGACACAGACAGAATTAATAGGAGCATTTGTGTAGCATCTTGAACTTGCATCTGCTGCTGCCGTACATGTTGGTAAAGTACCACCGGCTATTAATTATTATGATAAAATACATTGTTTTGGTTAGTATTTCTAGACCATTATACTTTTTTATCGTTTATATTTAAAGTGTGACCCCGTCCGGCATTATAACAGGTCATCACAACCATACTTACCTTCACAACTGCTATGAACAATGGTGGTTTCGACACATCCGGTGCCGTCAATACAATTCATTATAGTCGATTTACTGGTGGCAGAAAGGTAGTATCCATCGGTGGCATCCATCACTTCACAATTGGCAGCAGCGGTGTCTGGGCAGTAGACGAAAGCCTTTTCCAAAGCGGTGGTGATGCCTACTCTCTTGTAATAACCAACCGCGGCATTGACTATCATTGTAAAAAAAAAGGAAAAAAAAAGATAAGTTTAGGATCACCACCTACGATTAAAATATACTACAAAATAAATAAAATAAAATAAAAAAAAAGGATCATTAGGTAGGAAAAGTCATGGAATGTCCAGGCCTTTCACTACCCTTCCCCTATCCCTACCTTTTATAATGGAGGTGGCTGTGACATCGACCACAGCAGCTTCATTAACACCAAAAATGGTGTTGGCATCACTGGCACTTAATTTTTCATAACCTAGAGTGGTAACGTCGATATAGGTACTTGGACTCGCCGATAAATACTGAATTTTGGTAGAGGTTTCCTTAAGAGGCATTCCAGTGGTTGCGGTAAAGGCAGTGGTGGCATAAGTACAGGCAGCACTTCCCGTACACTTTACATACTTTTCTACAGCAGTACCGGTAGAACTAATAAAATACCCTCCAGCAACATTCTTAATTGAGGTACATTTAGCACCATCGACACATTTCAACACTGACTTTCCGGTATCATCCCCTCCATCAATAAAGTAATAAACAGCAGGACTAGTTATGGATAAATCAACATCGGTACATCCAGCAGCCTTTAATGGGCCACATTTAATGACATGTTCGTTAGTGGTAGCAGCAAAGTATTTGGCTGGTGGGGTTCCAGATTCTGGTAAGTTAGCATCAATGGCCTCACATAATCCTTCATACGTACATTTAATGACACTGGTGTCGGACGATCCATCCAAATAATAGGTTGGTTGACCGGGCATGGCACCACCTTTAAGAATGGCTGCAGGAGTTCCTGAAATAGTTTTGGAAGAAATAGTTATTGAAAGTAATGGTTCTGAGAGACTATTACCGTTGTTTTGAGGATTGGCTTCATTAATAAAATGATATGTTCCATCTTATATTACAATTATTTTTTCACAAGATAAGAAAAAATTATTAACATATTATATTTCCAAATAATATACTTTCATTATAAATATAATATTTATAGTATTACAAAAAAAAGAAATGCTTACCTGTGGCATGTTTCGTGGTGGCAATCGCATAATCCTTTCCTAATTCCAACATTACAATTGCACCGGAAGCCTTATTAAATACATCATGGTGGGCAGTGGCCTTGAAAGCAACATATTTAGTACCGGATTCGGGTAGGGCAACTTTTCGGGTACCGAAACAAAGGGAACCATCGCCGGCATTGAAAAGGCCTTCTCCTGTTTGGCATTCACCATTCGATCCCTTACTCACCACGGTACAATCATCGCCAGCTTGGTTGCTACAACTGACCAGGAAATTGCCATCAACAGCATAGCCAGAAACCCGTTCACAGTCGGAAGCCCTTTTATTCTCATCAAAAGAACATTTGTAAGCCATACGAAGTCTGGAATCAGCAGCAACAGTACTTACATAGGTATAGGATGAAGCTTGACTGTAATCTCTGGCAAAATGAATGACACCTGGCACTGGGGTTCCAGCAGCACCCTGATAAGTGGTATGAGTAAGTTGTTTACAATTTTTAACACCACCAATATCCCCAGTAATAAATAAAAGATTTTTAGAAGGAGTTATACAAGCATTGATTTCTAATTGATCACTTGTTCTTTTACAAGCATGACTTATGTCACCACTATACTGTTCATAACAAGCTGGTATTCCACCTTCGGCACCACTACCAACCTTAATAATACTTTTACCGGTAGTCTTTACTCGATGTGTACCAGCTACCACACCAGCAAATTCTGTAGAAGAGGTGGTAATGGAAAGATATTCCTGTTCGGTTTGAAGAAGCGACATTGATTTACCTTCCGAAAGACACATGGCCACAGAAGTTGGCGTACGTATTAATTCCCCAATGACTTTTGGTTCTAATTTTTCACAGGTATTTGGAATAGGTTTACCTCTTTTTCTCTCTGAGACTCCCGCATCATTAAACATTTGTAGGCAGCAAAGATTTCGGTGGTATCAGTGAAAGAGGTGATCTTTTTAAATTCTTTATTGAAATAGAAATATTTGGTACAACCATCGGGCATGACCTTATCGTCCGTATACAATTTACATTTTCTTCCGGTGGTGACAAAAATATCAACACTTGCAGCAGTATTGACACAATAACTTCCTTCCTTGGCATCAGCTCTACATTTTGCATTACCAGCGCCATTTTCACATACTGGAAGGGTATTCTCATTTAACTTGCAACCGAGTAATTCACCATCCACTGGAGTGTAGGCTTCACATGTATTTCCTACTGTTCTTTTAACTGCACCAAGAACTGTTTTGCAATATGATACTGGTGTAGTGTTATCATCTTTAACACATAAACCAACTCCTGGAGCGCTTGGTGTTCCACATGATGGAAGATTTTCTTTTTTACATTCATAGATGATGGGTTCAGTGGTGGCAGCACTTTCTGGCAATACACGCTTATACCGGCGGTTGAAGTATTGAAGCTTGTCGGCGCGATCGATATCACGGTATTCAAAACAGGCTGCCCGACCAGATTCATAAAATTTACCATCCTCACCCAGGCAAACTTCGCCTTCGGCAGCTCCGGCATAACAAACAGCCTTTGAATCGGTAGTTTGATCACATTCGGGAAGGCTCACAGCACCTACCACAACACAAATAAAAAAGGTAAAAAGAGGGTTAGTTAACCATAAACTATAACAACTACTTTAATAGTAAAAATAAGAAAAGAATAACGAGTTTTGAAGGAAAAGAAAAAAACACCCGGTCACCAGCAATCATGGGATGGGGTCAAGTTTAAAGTGATAGGCATACACCAATGACGTTTCTCTATTCCCATTGGCCCATCACCTTGATGTTTTTTTCTTTTCCGTAGGTGATATGGCAAAATACTTACTTCCTTCGCACGTATCGTACGTATCAAAAGATTCCTCTGTACACGCTGAATTGGAACATTGAATATAGGCTGGGGCACTTCCATCCACCGTACCTCCCAGCTTGTAGTAACCAGAGGTGGCAGCCATTTCACTACAGTTGGTGATACCATCCTGTGAACAGTAAATTAAAGCTTTTTCTGGATATGTGCCAGGATCAGCATTATTGTAATAACCCGCCTTGACATTCACTACAAATATAACATAAAAAATAATAAATAATAAAAACCAATAAAGTTACATAGTAAGGAAGTCGTACCATCAATGGTATAGAGAAACAATATCCATATATAAAAAGGTATTAAATAATATATAAAATGTAAAATGTATGTATAAAAAGGAATTCAATAAAGTACATAAATTAGTATATAAAAAGGAATTCAATAAAGTACATAAATTAATATATAACAATGCATTCAATAAAGTATATATAAAAGAAATATATATAAAAAGTATACAATAAATTATATATAAAAGGAATAAATATGAAAAGGTAGTGCTTCCATTAATCATTTCTATTCTATACAAATAATTAAACGTTCATTCTAATGACTTCCTCACTACCACTACAAATCATTTTTTTTTTTTACTTACCAACAATAGCGTATTTTTCAGTGCCGTCCACCTTCATCAATACATTTTCATTTACACCAAAGGCTAAGTTGGCATGAACTTGGGCCAATTGACGATAACTGGTGGGATCAGGCGTAGCAGCTGGACTAATGGTCAAAATAGGTGTTCCTGTCCCTACTGTATTTGTGGAATCATATTTACAAATCTTATAAACATTTGATTCCATATAGATTTTACCATCTTTATCAGTACTATCACAGGCATCTAAATCGTCTGTCATATCTTCTTCTACACATTCCACCGGGGATCCGGTACACCTAATGATTCTACCAAATAGGCCAACATCGTAAATACCAATATGACCCTCCATCACCACTACTTCTTCTCTTCCTACACGAAACATGTTTTTGGTGTTGGTGGAGTGATAAATTTTCATATCACTGTCCCTTCCTGGTTCGGGAACACGACATTTACTACTACCATCACAAGAAATAAGCGTATTGGTATCATAGAAACTTTTATCGCGTTGCAGGGTGACGACATCATCTACTCCACCCTCATATACCACGTACACACCAAAATCAGTAGGGGCAAATTCACCTATATCCTTCACAAATACCTCACTAGAAAGATCACCCACTTGACGGAAAAAGACTAAACTTCCATTGGCAATGGATTCTATGTTACATCCATCGGAACTACCTTTATATATTTTATTTGAGGGAAGGGACACACAATAAGTACTTTTGGTTAATCCACAATTTGCAATTGTTTCATCGACACATGGTTTAAGTGCCAAGGTATCACTGAAGATGGCTCTTCCTTTTCCAATCCTGACTACAATACTCGTTTCACCACCAGAATTACCTGGGAAATTAGCAGTAGCAGCTAATGTCACCGACAAGTATTGTTCTGCTGATGCAGATATATCTGGTTGAGAAACGTCATTACCGGAAGCAGCGCAGAATCTAACTACTCCTGCACTATAAATAACACTACCAATATAAGCACATGAACTATAACTACTATCCAGCAAAATTGTACATCCACCCTCCTCACCTGTACATTTTATAATATGATTATCGGTATTTTTACTTCCTGAATTGACAAAATATCCCTTGGCACCATCATCACTATGGTCACAACCTTCGCGCATACAAGTAATTATTTTATTATCACTTCCTTTATAATAGTTAATAGAAGTATCGGCTATAGCATCCACAACTTCACAAGTACCATCTTCACAATCAATCACTTTATTTAAACTTAGATAATTTAAATTTTTATGAGCATCACTTTTACAAGGACCTGTTCTTGCAGTACAGTTAATAATATTGCTGGTGATAGTGTGATCCACATAATATTTATTGTCACTGGCATTGGTACAAACATCTTTAGAAGTGCAACCACTATCATTACACATAATCATATTTTTACCACTGGCATCACCAGCATCAATAAAATATTTTAGATCGGCATCGGTACCACCAGAAGCTTCACTTTTACAATTGCCACCTCCAGTACAAGTAATAATTTTACTACTATTATCACCGTCAATAAAATATTTTTTGCCAGTGACACCGGTACATTTATCCGTGGAAATACATTGACCACCGTAGGTACAAGTAATTATTTTTCGGCTATCTCCCCCGTCAATATAGAATGCAAGAGTATTGGTATTGGTAACCCCGGTGACAATAGCTTTACACCCTTCCCCATCACATTTAATAATACCTTTGGCTTCCTCATTCACTGACGATGGATTTGAATAATTCACGAAATACGAATCAACTATAAAATTTAAAAATGAAAATGAAAAATAAAAAAGTCAATTTATTAAATAATTCTAGTAAGAAAGGACCAGGGAAAGAGACAAAAAAAATCAAGTATATAATATTATATAATAGCATATATGCATTATATCCTTTATAAAGAAAAATAATAATAATAACAATATTTAATTATTATATGTATTATTTCATTTTCCGTACTTACTTTTGTAGTCAGTTATTGCAGTAGCAGAAGTTGACGATAAAGAGAGAACAATTGCGGTTCCCTTAATCAATCCATAAACTGTATTGGCTTCTTTTTCTTCAGCAAAAGCAATATGTTTGATAGTAGTAGAATCGGCTGGAAGATCTACTGAGGTAGAGGTACCAAAACAAATTTTATTACCCTTAGCATTGACATCTCCTTCAGCACTCCCGTTCTCACAATTTTCATTGTCACCCAAAGCAGTGAAGGTACATCCTTCCCTTCTCCAACCATTACATTTAATAATGTTGCCGTCAGCAATGACGAAACCCTTCACTTGTACACAATTAATTAAGGCATAATTATTTCCACTATTGTCAAATTCACAATGATAACCGTAGACGTTAAGGGCAGCCTTGGTCACATCAACCTTTTTATTGTTGTAATTGAAGAAAAATGTGTGGCTGCCTTCCAAATTTCCAAAATCAGAACCAGCAATTACAGTACATCCATCTGCATGTGCTCTATAAATTTTACCATTGGAATCTATACAGTAAGATTCGACGTTCAGACCACTTATTCCACAATATTTACCGCCATCGGATGTGCAGGTTTGAAGACCACTCTGTTCCATAAGAAGGACAGCTCCTTTTCCCGCCTTAACGACAATTTCATTGTTTCCAGCTGAATTTCCTGGAAACTTGGCGCCTTTTCCACTACCCAAATCATAATATTTATAGGATTCGGTGGTGGTGATGATTGATTCATGCGAATCGCCTTCCGTATCACTAATGCAAAATCTGATTTCTGAATCACTGGTGTATCTAATGCCACCTATTCCACCATTGCAATTATTAACATCCGATTGAATAGTACATTTGGTAGTACCAGCTTCACATTTAATGGTATGTTTATTTGCAGCTTTATCGATAGAATCCGCATTCACAAAATATCCTTTTATTTGGGCATCTTCAGTGAAACATTCGTCGTTACAAGTAATGACTCTTTTATCCGGTCCCAAATAGTGGGTAGGACTAACATTAGTACCACCAGAAGCTTCACTTTTACAATTGCCACCTCCAGTACATTTAATAATATTGTTGGTGATAGTGTGATCCACATAATATTTATTACCACTGGCATTGGTACAAACATCTTTAGAAGTGCAACCACTATCATTACACATAATCATACTTTTATCACTGGCATCACCAGCATCAATAAAATATTTTGGTTCGTCATTGGTACCTTCATGAGAACCACTAGTACAATTGCCACCTCCAGTACAAGTAATAATATTTCTGGTGATAGTGTGATCCACATAATATTTATTACCACTGGCATTGGTACAAACATCAGTGGAGGTACATTTACTATCATTACACGTAATCATATTCTTAGTATTACCACCATCAATAAAATATTTGGTGATGGAACCATCGCATTCATCCTTAGACGAACATCCATTGCTATTACAGGTAATGATATTTTTACCACTGGTATAACTACCATCAATAAAATATTTTGTGATGGAATCACTGCATTTATCCTCAGACCGACATCCATTGCCATCACAGGTCATGATACTCTTACGTTTGGTATCTTCAACATAAATAATATATTTGGTGACATTTTCTAATATTTTTACACCTTTACCTTTGAATTCATAATTGGTATAATTTTGTGTAACTGTAATTTTGTCTAATTTTTGTGTATTAGTAAATATATTATTATTATCAACACTTGGTTCACTTTCACCATAATAAATTACTGTTACTAAATTGGTACAACTCTGAAATGCCCATCCACCAATAGTTTCAACAGAATTACCAATAGTTACTGTTTCTAAATTGGTACAATCTTTAAATGACGATTCACCAATAGACGTAACAGAATTAGGAATAGTTACTGATACTAATTCGGAACATTCTTGAAATGCCTCTTTACCAATAGTTTTAACAGAATTACCAATAGTTACTGATTTTAAATTGGAACATACTTGAAATGCCTCATTACCAATAGTTTTAACAGAATCAGGAATGGTTACAGATTTTAAATTTTTACAACTATAAAATGCATAATCACCAATAGTTTCAACAGAATTACTATTAAAAGTTACTGTTTCTAATTGGTTACAACTCATAAATGCAGCTCCACCAATAGTTTTAACAGAATTACCAATAGTTACTGTTTCTAAATTGCTACAACTATCAAATGCCCATCTACCAATAGTTTCAACAGAATCACCAATAGTTACTGATTTTAAATTTTTACAAAGATAAAATCCATATTCATCAATATTTTCATTTATTGTTATTTCTGAATTCGCTTCCTTTGGACATCCTATCATGATATTTAATACAGTTAGTGTTACTACACCTCCATTCTATTTGTCATTCACAATCAATTATTAATATTTAAATATTTATTATTTATTAAATGTCAAATATTAATTACCGGCTTTAATAAAAGTTACCACATTCAATATACATAAAAAGTATATAAACCTTTTTTTTTCAATAAGATTTTTCATTATACCATTTCATTAATATAAAAATTCATTATTCTATTGTATTTTAACTATTTTACTTAAAACATACCTTTTTATTATCTTTTTTTTTTTACTGCGAGTAATACAATGTTATTGACTTACAGGTACTATTTTTTTGTAATATCTTCATCAACACAAAAAAACATAAAAAAAAATATATTTTAATAATACACACAGAAAAAAACCTTTTTCTAATACTTATTTAATAATACAAGAAAAAAACCTTTCTCTAAAACCTATTTAATAATAAAAAAAAAACCTTTCTCTAAAACTTATTTAATAATAGCAAAAAAAAGTTCTCTTTTCACCACGAAAAAAAAACATTCAACAACAAGATAAATTATTTCATTTAAGTATACGTCCGTTTTCCTGTTGATTCCTTGCAAAAACTTTTTAAAAAAGAGAAAAAGTTCACTTTTTGAAATTGCAATTCCGAAATTTTTTAATTAAAACTTTTTTTTTAAAAAAGTTTTAATTAAAAAAAAAAAAGATTAGAATTAAAGCTCTTACCTTTTAATTTTAATTTTAATTTTATTTTAGTTTTGTACAAAAAATATAAATTGGATGAAAATGGTAGGTGAAGTAAGGATAATGAGATATTTAAAAAAAAAATAACCACAACAACAATTATAATAACAATAATAGACAGTAATTGATAATATTAATGGATAACAAAAAATAATAGACAGTATTTACAATAATTAATAATAAATAATAATAGAAAAGTAAATAAAAAAATAACACATAACAAATAATAACATAATAACATATAATAACAGAATAAAATATGTTATTAAATATATAATTTTATTTAATAACAAAACTCAAAATATCATACATAAAGTTTTCATTAATTAATAAATTGATTAAATTGATGCTAATGGAACGAATTAAATAACATTTTTTTATTCAATTTAAATTTAAATCGATTCAAAATTGAATATGAGTGTCCATGTTAATATATTAATATTTATATTTATTATTTTAATATTATAAATATTATTACTTTTATATCTATTTATTATTCTAATATTATAAATACGATTACCTTTATATATTTATTTATTATTTATTCCAAACAAACTATTTACACTTTTTACACTCTAAAACAAAGTTATTATACTCTGAATAAATTGAACTTTGCAAAGTTTTCATGTATTACAGATAATATTTAAAAACGTACGAAATTATTTTACATATTTGTACAATTTAATGTATTTAAGCGTGATTTACATTAAATAAATGTACGAAATTAAATTGTATTATATCAATTAGACAATTCATATACACATGAATATATTATACTTTCGACACTCCAATATTTCTAAGCGAGGTTGGTATGGTTATGCATTGGCCTTAAAAATTTCTCTACTACTATACATTAACGGTATTAGTATCACGTGGTTAAGTCGATTTATACAAATTTATTTAAATAATAATTTCATTCATTTAATTATTGGAAAAATTAATTTATACTTTATTTGAAATTATTATAAATTAAAAATTAAATCATTAGTTTGATTACTGAGTTTTAGAATAACACATGATAATCGATTTAAAGGGGAATTTATTAAAATAGTTTAAACAATAATTACTTTTTCTCCTTGTGACGATTTATACTAACTAATAATACTAAGTTTTATATATAAATAATTCGTTTTATAATTTTACAAATTATTATTATTAAACTTGTTGATACTTAAAATTTTTCAATATTCATTGTTATCCAATATTCATCCCCATTTTCATATTATTGTTAACATTATATTATTATTATTATATAAAATATATTATATATTTTATATTATTAAATTTATATTTAAAATTATTAATATAAATTAAATACATTTAATTATACTTTATTAGCATAAAAATTTTAATTATTATGTTATAATTAAAACTTTAGTTGTTATTATAACATTCTTAGTGTAAAATAATCCATTTATATATCCTAACAATACGGTTGCGGTATATAAATGGAAATTTAAATAATAAACAAATATATTTATAAGATAAACTAATTTTATATTTCAATATAATAACTAGTGGGTTATTTAAATATTATTTATTTATTTATTTATTTATGTTTTATTATAAATTAGTTGATATATTTTTATTAATAATATTTAGATATATAAAGCTTGGATTTATCTTATTACTAAGAATGTTATAATAACAACTAAAGTTTTAATTATAACATAATAATTGAATTTTTTATGCTAACAAAATTTAATTAAATGCATCCTAATATATATTAATAATTTTAAATATAAATTTAATAATATAAAATATATAATAAAATATAATATTGATATATTGATATAAATAAAATAAAATAAAATATTGAAAATATTGATAAAAAATTAAAATAAAGAATATAAATATAATATTTATGTTCTTTACACTTCCCTGAAATCGAAAAATGGGAGTTTAAGAAAATTCCAGATGAGAAGAATTAAATTTCATAATAAGATTATCGTATTTATCATTTCTTTCTTGTATTGCTGTTCCTTCAATTTATTAACCGAAAGAACTGAATGGTGTTAGAAAATTTATTTTATCCTTTGGAATTGTAAAATTGGTAATGTTTATTAATTCTAATTATTTTCCATATATTCTATTTAACATATATATATTATATTAGTGTATGATTAATTCCCAATTTTAATACCAATGTAAATTTTACAATTATCTAATTTTAAATTAAGACATGTATACATTAAAATAACATTTTCGTTGTTATTTATGGTAATGTACTGTTTGTGTTGATTATAACTTAGCTAAATAATCATATTCTTTAACCCTACGTTCCTTTTCCTGTTGATTTTTTGCAAAAACTTTTTAAAAAAGAGAAAAAGTTCATTTCGAAATTTATACCCAAAAATTTTAAAAGTTTCAACTTTAAAAAGATTAGAATTAACCCTTTTACTTTTATTTTAATTTTTTATAGGATAAAGTATTTAAAATATAAATGGAATGAAATTGGTAAGGATAAAAAGACATAAAAAAAAAAGATAATTATCACAATACCAGATAACAATAGCAATGGATAATAATGAATAATTATATTATTATTACGTAAATAAATTCTATTATTATTATTTATTATTATTTATAATAAAAAATTCTATTATTATTATTTATTATTATTTACAATAAAAAATTCTATTATTATTATTTATTATTATTTACAATAAAAAATAACAATAATGGAAAAGTAAATAATACCCAGTCATATAACAAATAATAAAACTCATCATTCACCCCAAAAACTAAATCTATTTAGAAAAAAAAGTGACCTTTCTTATCAAAAAAAAAAATTAAATAATAATAATAATAATAATAATAATAATAATAATAATAATAATAATAATTCTTTTTAATCGACTTTAAATTCACCTTTATCCGTAGTAACAAATTAATTCATATAATAAAATAAAAGATAAAATAAAAGATAAATTATTAAAATGTAAAATATATAAAAATATTAAATATCATATCCCTGTTATCACTAAAATAAAATATCATCATTAACAATGAGAAATAATAAGGAAGAAAAAAAAATATCATTTTAAATCCTCTTCAAAACAAATGTCATCCTTTTTAAATTCATGATTTTTTTTTTTTGGAGAGGAAAGAAGAATTTTCTTCTTTCTTTCCATGTTTCAACAAAGCTCTTCCGTTGTAATCTCCCATAGCCTACCACCTCCACTCCAACCCTTTCAAAATCGTAAACATCACCAACCACACTAAATCCTACGGTATAGAGTCAACGAATGTAGTTTCACTACATTTCATTAATTATTAAGTAGTCACCAATTTTTGGTAAAATCATTGAGTCATAATTTATAAAATAATACTTTTTTAATGTAGCAAAATAATTATGGATTATTATCATTATTTATTAATGGTAACGATAGTTTAATAAATAATGTTAAATTACCTAATGATAAATTGTTATCATATTAGGAGTATTAAGTAGGTATAGTACACCATAAAAAACAGTAATAATAATCTTACAAAGAATGTAAGAGTAATTCAAATTTCTTGTTTAACTATTTTTTCAATGTAATTTCGAATAATAACGGTGTAATAAACAAATAATAAAATATTAATAATACAAATTAAGTACTAATTACATGAATTCATGCTTTATCAATGGATTCATATTAATTTACTTGTTATACATATTCAACATATCATGTAATTTATTGATATTCATAATGGAAATCAATAAATCGTTTAAATCAACGGTTATTAATATTATTCCAGAAAGACTTTGGGAATAATATTAATAACAATAATGGTGATAAATAATATTATTTATCACCATTATTTTAATTAATATCAAATGGATTTTGATTTCATTTATTATTATAAGATACAATTATTTTTCCGGAGATTTTACAAGAGAATTATTTTTCAGTAGGGATAAATAATTAAATAGGGAAACCGATGGAGATAGCAATCGATAAAATAATATTAAGAAATCATTATATATATCAGTTGAAAAAATAGGGTTCTAACGAATCGAATTTTTATTAACAAACAAAAAAATAAAATAAAATAAAATAAAATTTATTTATTTATTAAAATTAACCTATTAAATAGCTTTTGTTTATAACAATATATATATATATATTTTTTTTTAAATATAAATTATCATTGAGAATAAATATTTAATGTCAAGAGGGTAAGTGGATAACTAAGTTAGGACAGAATAAAATAATCAGTAGCTATCTAAAACAAATACAAATGTAACTTTTTGTAATAAATCTTTATTATAAAAAGTTACTATATTTTGATAATATAAGAATATATAATAGTATAAAATATACGAATATAATGTAATTTTTAATAATAAAATAAAATATTGATTAATAACAATAATCTCATCAAAGATGGAATAGTATGTACGATGTTATATCTTTTAGAGAAATTTTAGTAATAATACAGTATTAATAAAATATAAAAAACTAATAAAAGTTAATTATTAATGAAATTATAATATCATATTGGCCTTTTGATATACGAAATGCAGTTTTCCAAATGTCCTCATCCTTAATTCTAATTTGGTTATACGCAGATCGAAGGTCAAGTTTAGTAAATATAGTGCTGTCTTTGATTTGATCAAAAAATGTGAAATATAGTGGAAGAGGGAATGAATCTCTAATAGTGACTTTGTTAACAATACGGAAATCTACACAGGGTCTAAGAGAATCATCTTTTTTCTTCTGGAATACCATAGGACAAACAAAAGGGGATTTACTTTCTCTAATGAAACCTTTGGCCAGCATTTCTGAAACATATTCTCCTGCATGTTGTTTATATTTAGGATTTAAAGGATAAATTCTTTTCTTCTTTAACACGGCACCTTCTTTGAAATTAATTTCACATTCTAGTCCAGGTCTATGAGGAGGAAGAGTGTCTGCCGAAGCTTGCTTAAAAACCTTAATATTGTCATGATATTCCTTTGGAAGGATATTTTTATTTCATTATCTTCTTGAATATCATCATCGTCATCCTGAAAAGTAAGATCATTCACAAAACAATAACAGAGTGGAGGGTTGTTGAATAATTCGTTTAAAGCATTGTTTTTGGTGAACTCTTCTAAAATATTATCCTGTTCCTATGAGTTGAATAAATTTAATTTTGCTATCTTAGCAGTAGTAGAAGATTTAGAAAAAGTGAGTACTCTTTCATTATCATGAATGCAAGGAACCAACAAATTGTTAAAATTATATTTGAAAGAAATATCAAGAGTATTAATAGTATTAATGCCAATAATAATACTTTTGGGTATTGTATCGAAAATATAAAATTTGGAATTAAAATTAATATTACTCCAAAATTTAAATAAACAATCATAAACGAAAATTCTAATATCATGATATCTGGAGCAATAATTTGCTGATTCCACATTGTTCATTCTTAGAATGGAATGATTTGTTGATTCAAGAGACCTTCCTAATTCATTTAATAATGATTTTTGAATAAAATTGGTAGATGCAGCAGGATCAAATATTATTGGAATTGTAATATTATTTCCTGCATTATCTTGTAAAATCCCTTCTGATAATACAAAATTTTGGGGAATGGAAATATCAGAAGTACTTATATATGAGCCATAATTATTTGTCGATTGAGATGTCATATTTTGCTCGAAATATGCATTAAGAATTAGTTTTTTAAGATTTCCTTTATACTAGTTTCTTCAGCGGATTTAAATGAAAAACCAAATCATTTTCTTGAATCTACACCCCTTCTCTTATCAAGACACTTCTTTTCATCTTTTTTTCTTTTTAATTTCAAAATTCTATCATATAGATTTTGAACCATTGAAGATTCGTCAAGTTTTTGTATTTCATCAGAAATTTCTTTTGGAACTTGACTTATCATCACACTTTGAACAATCAAGAATGGGGTATGTTGATTAATACTTAAAAAATAACTTGAACTTGGCCAAGTAATCATATTCTTTACCCCATGTTAATTTAAGATTCATCCAACGATTAATGTAGTCTTGAAGGGAGAGCTTAGTGACAAAAGTTTCTTCAAAAAGATTCAACAAATCTTCTGGTTTGTGGGCGTTTCCTTCATTATCGACTTTATTAAAGCCATAACCAGTTATATTCTGATCCTATATGAATGGATAAGAAGAAATTCTTTTGTTCATCGTTATAATTGCTTGTTTGGAAGAGTTTACGAACAGTTTCTACAAATTGAGGAGCATCTGACCTATTTCCGCTATAACCCATAACAGCATCATGATTTTCAGTATAGTTTACACTCATAGGTTTGGCATCTAACTTTCTCGAAAGATTTTCTATAGACTGAACTAAAAGGTTAATACTATTATTCTTTTCACTCATTTCGCTTTTGTGAAGCAGGAATTCAATAACTTGTTGTTGTTGATTTATTAGTTTGACATATTTATTTAACTTATTTTCAGTATATTGTCGATGACTTGACGTTATTGTTCAGTTAATACCATATATTGATTGATTTGAGTCTCTAAGCTAGTAACTTTATTGTTCAGTTGTCCTATCGTATTATTTATTTCTTGAACATTACAAGAATTTACATTCTGGACCTGTTCAGTTAGAGCGGTTAATTTGTTTTCCAAAGAGCTTCTTTGTTCAATGAATGATTACATCTTGCTTTTAAATCCTCGATAGTCGTATTCATTTAAGTTTCCTTTTGTTTCATCTTTGAGAATTCCTCTTTATTTAAAATAATTTCATTTTTGGTAACTGTATTTTCTTGCACCGATATAATGACATCATCCAACATTTGTTGATTATTGTTTTGTTGTTGTAATTGTTCATTTTGTTGTTGAAGTTGAACATTCTGTTGTTGAATTGGTTGAAGTGCACTAGGAGTTAGAATGTTATTCCTTTGTCTCCAATTTTCAATGAACTTTAAAAAGTTACTACGAATAAAAGAAACTGTAAAGTCAATACCAAAAAGAGGGGAGTTAAACAATGTGCTTGAAGTTGTCGGTGTAGGAATATTTACCTTAGTAACCTTGGGAGGACGACTACAGAAGCTGAGGTAACAAGGCTGTCTTCGTCCTTACTATGCTTATCAAAATTAGTGGTAACAGAAGACATATTAATTAAAACTTTAAATTTTAAATTTTAAATAACTCAAGAACGAAAAGTCGTATTAAAAAGGAATAAGTATTTAAATAATCCTCAGGACAAGAACATAAGTGATTTCAATTTGATCATAATTAATTTAAATTGATTAATTTTAAAATTTAAATTGAAATTAATAAAAAAAATGAAATATGAAATTTTCTTATTAAATAAAACTAATATTTGTACCGTAAAGGTATTGTCTACTTCTAGTAAGTTGTTATTATTGTAAAATAATCCCTTTATATATCCTAACAATACAGTTGCGGTATATTAATGGAAATTTTAAATAATAAACAAAAAAATGAACAAATATATATATAAGATAAACTAATTTTATAATTCAATATAATGAGTAATGGATTATTTAAATATTATTTAAATATTATTTATTTATTTATGTTTTATTTACAAATTAGTTG
>KZ151022.1:62457-74623 GCA_002157105.1 Piromyces sp. E2 | reverse complement strand
TAATCTATTATTGTTGTAATTACTGAAATTAATTATTATAATATTTTTATATGGAATTATACAAAATATAATTATTTTCATATTTGTAGTATGATAATTGAAATAATTAATATTATAATAATAAATTATAATTGAATTATCAGTTTGATTATCAATATGGTTTATTTTATTTGATATAATATATATATTTTCATAATTAATATTTTCTGTAGATGCTTTGATTTCTTCTTGAATTTTGTGATTTTCATTAATATTAATTTCTTTAATGATTTTATTTTCAATAATATTAATTTTATTTTTAATAATATTAGTTTTCTTAATTTCTTTATTATTTTTGCAAATTTCTTCATTATTATTTTCAGAACTACACCTACACATTAGTAATCTACTATTTTATTTATTTACTGATGCTTGCGATTATGCGGGTGCTAGCCTTTTGTTCCAATTTGAGGGGGGTAATAACGATGATATGGATAAACTTAGAACAAAAGTCCTTACACAATTAAATGAACTGAGAAGTATAAAAGTCAAGAAAAACGTAATTAGCCAATTACTAGTTGATATGGAAATTAAATTAATATCTTGTTATTCATTTAAATTTAAGCCAGAAGAATTACATTACTCCACATTTGATAAGGAATTACTTACAATTATCAAAGCATTAGAACATAACAAATATTATCTAATGAACACAACAGAACCAATCTACATATATACAGATAATAAAGCATCAAGCCACATCCTAAACGGCCAGAATAAAAAGATTGTGGATAATAGAAGACTTAGATACTTGGAACGCCTACAACCATTCAATGTTAAAGCCATACATAAGTGGACAAAATAATGAAATTGCCGATTGGTTGTCAAGAACAACATTTACGGAAAATATTAGCAATATGAACGTAGAATACGGAAGTAAATAAATCTCCGAAAGAGGCCATACTACTAATGACCCAATTAGATTTTAACTACGACTTAATTAAGTCCAAAATAATAAGTAAAAATTATAAGATTACCTACGGAGATATACGAGTAAATATTGAAGAAATTGAAGAGACTACGCACCAATTACTTTCAATTAATTCTAGAATATTCACAAAGGAATACTTAACCAATCACCAAAACTGGATGGAATATATAAGAACGAAAATAATTAATAATTAAAGATTTTGTAATAATGAACCAATAATAATTTAGTATAACTAAAATTAGAATATTAATTAAATAAGATATGTAATGTTTATCCAATAAGAATTTATATAATTTAAACCATGTAATGAATAACCAATTGTATTGTATAAATATTAGTATATTAATAACCAATTAAAATTTAGTAAATTAGATAGTCTGAAAAGTATAAATATCACATAATTGAACAAAGAAATTAGTTCTTTGTTATTTTTATTTGAAGCTCTTAATTTTATTCTCTTACCTTTTATCTTACCTTTTATTATAAAACATATTATAAAATATATAAATAAATAAATAAAAACAAAATCAAAAACTTAACTAGTTTAAGAGTAACGAGACTAGCCTTAAAATTCTGTGTTTTATAGAAATTAAGTTTTGTTCAGAATTAAGGAAGTTGTTATAAAGTTTTGACTGAATAAATAAGGGGCGATAATAATTCCTTTAGATAAAAACTACAATAAACAAATACTAAAGGTCCTCATAGTTCAAATAGGGTAGAAGCTATATATAATATATATTTTATTATTAAACTTTTATAGTTAATAATTTATTTTTATAATAAGTATAAAATGTATTTTTTATTCAATATTTTTATTCTTGACCTTTTTATTTTATTTCTTATGTTTATAAAGGTCACTCATAATAAAATATTATTAAATAAATAAATAATTATTCTCTTAAAAAGTCTCCCTAAAAGGACTTAACGAACCGAGAATATATCAATTGGTGGAGATATCGGTTCCCTTTAGAGGTGGAAGAGAAATAATTATTTAATGACTAAATAATTATTAAATATTATTTTTTTTTAATGCTTTTTATAATTTCAAATTTAAATATGAATTTTAGTAATTTTAATTTAAACTAAATAAAGGGAGAAGGATAACTTCCTATAACCAAACCAATCTAAATAATATGAGCTATATGCAAAATACAAATACAAATGATTTTTAAAATTACAATTCTTGTAATAATAATCAAAATTACAATAATAGTTTTAATTGTTTTCAAAATAATATGAATATGAATAATAATTATAATAATTTTTATGGATTTAATAAATGCAATATAAATAACTTTAATAATTGCAATAATATTGCTAATAAAAATTCTAATAATAATAATTATTGTAATAACAATAATTATAATTATAATGATAATGGAAATAATTTTAATTGTAACAACAATAATAATAATTTCAATTACCAAACTTTCCCTAATAATATAAATGAAAATAATATTAACATTAAAAATAATAATAATTTTAACAATAATCAAAATAATAATTTTAATAATAATTACGATTGTCATAACCAATTTAATAATCATGAAAACTACAATAATAGAAATAGTAATAAAGCATACAATAACTACGAATTTCAAAGCAATGATTATAACTGTAATAAACGTTACGTTCCTATATGCAAATTTTGTGATGAAATCGGACATTACATTTTCGATTGTAACGCCTTTAAGATGTTTCAAGATCTCGTATTTAATGATCCTACAATTAATAATTACAAATTTGATGATTTCATTAATGAATTTAATAATTCTAATTATCAAAATAATTTATATAATAATTGTGAATTTAACAATTGTTATAATAATAATAATCATAATATGAATGATATAAATAATTTAAAGGATGATTGCTACAGATATAATAATTTCAATAGTAATGATAATAATTACAATAATTCTAATTATGGTTATAGTAAAAATAATGAAGACAATAATTATAATTAGCGTCTTCATTATTATTTTGGAGGTTTGACTTTACTCCAGCCGTTGGAGTGCTTCTCTATAGCAAGCGGTTTTATGAAGTCTTATTGCTCGTTGGTCTTAATAATATAGAAATAATGTAAAACAATAAAAACTGTAAATAAAATAAATTATTTACATTGATTTATGGTATAAAACAATTTATTAGTAATATTATTTTATACACGCCACAATAAATTATCATATTATTTCACATGAATAATTAATTTATTTTATGTAAATTATTAATAAAATAATTTATTAATAATTAAAGTTTTTATGTACGTTTTATATCAAAAGGTTAAGGTTAATAATAATTTCTAATCCTTTGTTCTTAAATGAAATTTAACCTTTTAAATAATTATTTTAATATTGTTCTAATATATTTTAATATTGTTGTACTAAGAGAAATCGAATTATAGTAATTTTGTATCGATAGAAAAAGTAATATCAAGTGATCTTGAATGTCAAGTTCACTTAAGTCTGCGACATATTATGAAATCCTGTATAATAGAATTATTAACTACAATTCATTAATAAGCATTAATGAATTGAGAATTACATACTTACCTAAGAGAGTTTATTACATATATTTATATATATATTTTTTGTTTTCCTGGCGGCGGCTTCTTGTATTGTAAGTAAGGTAGTTTTTGATTAACACAAATTGTTTTATTAGACTTGTTAATTAAAAAAGTTTTAAAATTTATTTTTATTGTTATAATTATTAATATTTATTACTAATAATAATAACTCTTCTTAAAACGGATTCAAAAATACTATTTATTTTTTTTGTAATAAAATTAAATTATAAAGGGTTCCTGATCTTAATATATCTTTTATGTAGGAAAAGACTAGAAGAAAAACTTACATTAAGTTTTCGATCGATATTCTATCCATATCGATCATCGTATAATTAAGTAAAACCGAATACTTGATAAAGTAATCGGAAAAACCTTAAAGAATCGATTTACTAATTACAAACTAATAAAATTATTCCATTTAATATAAAAGAATTTTTAGATAAAATCAGTAATTCGATCATAAATTATTGAATTTTTTGATCGATTTTAAATTTATTATATCGTGATTAATAATTAAAGCTGATTTAAACTATTTCGTTCTTTTAAATAAAATACAGAATTATAAAATACCGAAACTAATGTTATTAAATGAAGAGTTAAAATAATACTTAATAAATTGTAAAATAAACAATTAAATGTTCAATATGATTCTGTTGAGGAAGAAGAAAACTTTGATAAAAGGAAGAAAAGAAATAAGATGATTTTTATAATGATTACTTAAAACCTATCTTATTGGCTAAGGATACGGAAACATATAATTTATTTGAAAAATTAAGTAAAACAAATGCTGACATATCTTTCACACAACTATTTTGTGTCATTCCATATTTAAGGAAAATATGCATGAAGGGTATGAAGGCAGATAAGGAAATCATAAATAAAATTAATAAAATAAGTAAATTTGATGATCTCGATGATTTAGAGAAAGCATTTGTGACTAGGTGATACGTTACAGTAAATTTAATGTATGCGTCATACATGTCTAAGAAAATTTTTGTAAAATCAGAATTAAATTGTACACCATTGTCTGTAGTGATTGTATTCGGAGTTCCAAATCTAGCGAAAATTTTTGACAAAAAATATACTACATCTTTAGAAGTAACTGAGGATTGAACTTCGGCTTCAACCCATTTATTGTAATAATCCACTATAAGATATATTGGTTACCAGCACTAGTAATAGGTAATGGACCAATAATATCTAATCCTGAGTAAATGGAGCTTCTACTGCAGTTGCATATTTCTCTGTAGGATTTGGTATTTCATTTTTCTTATTTAGTTGACAAACATTACAACTACTAATAAATCTTTTTATGTCAATAGTCATACCTTTCCAATAGAAGGATTTCTTAAGTCTTTCATAAGTTTTATCGAAACCTTTATGTCCTATAGCATGAGCTTTCCAAATAAGATTAAATTTCTCTTCATTTTTAGTTATTTTACGTAATTTACCATTTTCCTTAAGATATTTTTCTCCGTCTATCTTTATTATATGTTCATCTAAAAATTTTTGCATAAGCCAGAGAAGAGATCCAATTCACTACTAAATTTTTTCAGAATTAATATATTCAATTGGAGATAAATTTTCGTTTTGTGTAACAATGTATGAATTAAGATTAGAATTTTCTATATTAGGATCAGGTGTAACATCAATAAAAGTATTATTTTTCATGCTATTTTGAATAAATTGGTTAGGACTAATTTCAGAATTATGGACTATATCATAAGAGAATTTTGGGTTAATATTATTGGAAGTAAAATTAATAGTTTTTTCAGGACCAATATATTTAATGAAACAAGCAATATATTCGGATTCTTGTTCTTCTAGCAATGGAGCAAGAATATCAAGATGTATATGAATTAAATCTACATAAAGATTTAGAAATTGGATGAATAAAAAAATAATTGTCTGCTATAGTTTTAAGAACAATTAGCAGATCAAAGTAAGCCGCTTTATGATCCATAACTCAAAAGTTGGCATAAAATGAATTATTAATGGTAACATTTAAACGGACTATAATAGAATTGGAGATAGTATCATCTCCCAAAGCTTCGCAAATACGACCATGACAAATACCAACAGGATCATATACTCCAGGAAGACTATTAAAATAATTAATACTTACTAAATTTAAATTACTTCCTGAATCAATCAGTAATTTATTTTCCATACCATCAACTGAGGCTAAAACAATGCCTAAGTCATCATTTATGGAAATTATTATTTCGGATTTCATTTTCATAATTATAAATGAAATTTTCTTTTAAATTCATAGAACTAGTAATTCTTAATTTTTCCCATTTTAAACTGTTAGAATATTAAATAAAGTTTATTATTATAGTTAGTAAATACATAAATGAATTATATATATTATATAACAGAAGTTTAACGAATTGGGTTGGATAAAAAATATCAAACTTATTTTTATTTATTTAATTTATATTATTTTAAGAAATTAATTTAAGATTTTTTATTAATGAAAATTTTTAGAGAATAATTTTCAACTAACGTTGAAAAGTCAATATTTTTGGGTCTTTATATAGTTTTTTCTTTAATTATTTATTATTAATGTTATTAATAAAAAGGAGTTATTTATTACTAATATTTAATTACTAATTATTAACTATTACTAATTATTTAAAAGAAAAATAATAATAAAGTGAGGAGTTTAGATATCCGTATAGGGAATTAGTTTCCTTTAGAGCTCCGAAATTATTATTTAATTATTAATAGCACATTGTGGCGTATAATTATTAATTTAGAAGTAATAATATATGAATGTGTGGCGTAGTTTGATAAATGTGGCGTTCTACAATAATGGTTTTATTGATAATAATATAGTACAATTAGTATTAATGTAAACGTAATGTATTGATAATGTACTTATAATAATGTAATGTAATTGTACACGTAATGTAATACTAATCAAATGTAAGCACTTGTACTACATAAAAAAATTTTTTTTGTATTTAACAATAATTAATAATAATATTTTAATAAAGTGAAGTTTATCATACATAATTCTAAAATAAACTTTTAGCTAATTCCGCTTTAATTTTAGGACATATAACTAAGAGTTGGATAAATGAAATATCACATTTCTGATTAGATAAATCTTTAACTAAATCATATGGTTCATTATTTGAATTAGATAATAAAATTGTATGTTTCTCAATTTTTGGGTCCGTAGTAATCATGTGATCCGGATTATTGACACGTGATTCAGGTGGATCTTTAACATTAAATTGAACTTTAGGTTTATCAATTAATTTTTCATTATTAATTCTAATTTTATCGGAATTATTTAAATTATTAAAGTTATTAAGACTATTCTTTAAAACAGATTTAATATTGTTATTACTAATATCATTATTATTTAAATTATTATGATTAAAGTTTGGAATATTATTAAAATTCTGAGGGTTATTGAACTTTTGGGGGTTATTAAAATTTTGAGAATTAAGGTTAAAATTTGAATTTGAATTATTAAAGTTATTGAAAAATTCAGGATTATTGAAATTTGGATTCATGTATGTGGATCCAGTGAAATTAGAATTATTTATGGAATTAGATTTATTAAAATTAAGATTATTATTATTACGATTATGATTAACCCTTCTGTTATTTTGATTGTTGTTATTGTTAAAATTATAGTTGTCATATGGCCTATAATTATTAAAGCTATTATTCGCAAGTGAATTTTTATTAAAATTATTATTATTTCTATTAGAATTAAAATTTGTATTAGAACCATTAAAATTATTAAAAGCATTAAAATTATTTGGATTATTAAAACCATTATTATTATTCATAGAGTCTTTATAAGATATTGGAATTGTACAAATCCTGCACATTCCGAAATACTATGTTCTTTTTCGTTACAGAATTTACAGAAGGTTATTTTGAGTTTATTATTAGGATTATGATTATAGTTATTATAATTATTATGATTTTGAAAATTTCTGACTCCGTTATAGCCATTATTGTAACGAAGGCTAGAATGAAACTAGCGAATAATCCACTAGGTCATTGTAGATCGATAATAATAAATAATAAACACTTAATCTAGTATATATAATGAATTAATATTTTATGGGTTTAATTATATTTTATTTATTATTAACTTTGTTATTAATATCGACTCGAAGAGTCAAACAAAATTAATTAGTTTAATAAGTAATTTAGTATATTACAATAACTAATTAATAATCAATTATATTTTAATATCCTAATAAAAGTTAAAACAATTTTATAATAAAACAAATTACTTATTCAATAGTGCTTACCTGTTGAGTGTAGGTGTCTCCGTTACAATATAAACACCCACCGAAAATTACTCAATACCTTCGCACTATTAACCGCCGCCTTTCTAAGGAAAAAATAACCGCCGCCTCTCCAAAAAAAATTAAATAATTACCGTTTCTTTAAAAAAAGCCTTCGTTACAATATCGACTCCCGTTGGAACATATTCACTACCTTGTTGTAGATCATCAATCTATCAAGGTCCATACCCAACGTATCAATTAACATTTTATTCCTTTATATTCAAAATACATTTATAATTATTTAGATAAACCATTCTTGTTTAATTATTCAACTCTCTATAATAAATAAAAATTATTATGCATCCATCAATCTTAGAAGGACATATCCGTCCATCAATAAGAATGAAGAATATCAATCCATCCATCAAGAAAAATTACGAAAACCTATTCATCCATCAAAAATAAGATGTTACCTACCACTCGAAAGACTCTAGTTTAAAATAACGCTGGTATCAAGATTCCGTTCTACCGTCACACCAGAGTTAACAGTTCGCAACTCACCTAACCCTTCCATGGAATACACTTCTTGTCTAATTTTTCGATTCTAATTCTTTGTTTTCCATCTTCCGTATTCATGGATTCTCTTTTGTTTCAATTCTCAGTTTCATTCTATTCCGAGTTGGTATTGTGGATCGTCTGGTATCCGATCCTAGGGGGAGACATTGTAACGATAACCATCGTTATAACTTGGCTACAGTTACTCAGTGGTGCCTAACTATCCTGTTGGACTAAATGTCACTGGTTCGAATCCTACTTTTTGCTAAATTGGAAATTCATTTATTTACTTAATAATTGATTCGTTCATTTAATTATAATAATAATTTATTTAAATATTCAGTTACTTTTAACCAATCATGTAATAATTAAATTTTAGTTTTGAATATAAATATCCATCTTTATATTTTGTTTGACTCTTCGAGTCGATATTAATAACAGAGTTAATAATAAATAAAATATAATTAAACCCATAAAATATTAATTCATTATATATACTAGATTAAGTGTTTATTATTTATTATTATCGATCTACAATGACCTAGTGGATTATTCGCTAGTTTCATTCTAGCCTTCGTTACAATTATTAGAAGTAGTAATTATTTTTATTATTTCTATTTTGATTAGATTTATAATTATTATTATTAGTTTTATTAAGTTCCGCATACATTTTATCATAAAATTCCACAGAATCCATTATTTCAGTTAAATTAAAATCTTTATCTTTATACTCTAATTTTATATCTTTCCATACTTCCGTTTTATTAATAATTGAATCTAAATAGTCGTATGGAGTGATTCTATTTTTAAATTTCTTGTCTAAGGAATTATATAGGTTCATATATTTTCTGTTAAATTCCTTAGGATCTTCTTCCTTACCAAGTTTCATTTCTTTAATTTCTTTAAGTGTCTTCTGGATTTGTCTTTAATTTATAGGCTTTCAATAAACATTCTTTCATTTCTAAGGTGGGGTAGGTTTTATTTCCTCCATCTTCAATTAATTCTTGAACCCTTTTAGCACCTTCACCTTGGATTTTTACTAAACACCAATCAAAAATTTCTTGTGGCTCATTCAATTTTTGTAGACGAAGATACTAACTGATTATACCATAGGTTAACGTCGTGGCTGTCATCAGTCAGCGTAGTGATACCATGCATCGACATAAATCGATGTTGTAAGAGTATATTCTCATTGAATAATTCCACCATTTTCTTATTTTTCTGTTCAATAATTAATTTTAATATTTGTTTTATGGAAGCCAATTTTTTTTTAATGATTTAAATTTATGTTATTAATATTTATTTTTATATATTAATTTATAAATTTTATTTCTTTTATCTTTATATTTTATTTATTTTATTTTATATAATTTAATATTGTTATTATCAATTTGAGAGACAGACCAAAACGTATATAATAAACTACCGGCCTAAGGGTCTTTTATCCGATAATAAATGTTCCGTCACCCTATTCACATGATCTATGTGCCGTCACACGCTTCAGGATCTTATTATTACCCTTACTATACCCCTTCTGAAAGACATTAAGGCCTGTTTATGCTGATACGTTCTGTTTCCTCAATATTGATAAGAAAAGAATATTTCAATTATCAATATTAAAATTTTAAAACGTAATATTAAAATAATTTTTTTTTATACATATATATATGTACTAATATAAGTAATTAATTATTAAGTAAATAAAATATCTTTAACTTATTTATTAATTTATAAGTATTTTTCTTCCTCCTCTAAAAATAACCGATATCTCCACCAATTGGTATAACTCGGTTCGTTAAATCTTTTTAGGGGGAAATATTATGTAGAAAAATTATTTAAAATTGTAATAATTCTATTATAAAATCCTCTATCTAATCCTTTATAATAGAATTATTATCTACAATTCATTAACAGACATTAATGAATTGAGAATTTTATTATACTTACCTTTGGAGTTTATTATATGCTTCTTTTCCTGGAGGCGGCTCTATGTTATGTAAGGTAGCTGTTAAAGTAACACAAAAATTGTTTTATTAAAACTTGCTTTTTTAATTATAAAAATTTTTTAAAATTTATTTTTTATTGTTATTATTATATCTTGACTTTGTAAAGCTGGGTAAATGAGGTTAGGAAATACAATATAACTAAGTTAGAAAAATTAATTCAGCTAATTAATTTTTTATTTAAAATATAATCTTTTTTATAATAAATTATATAATAATTAATCAGATATGTTTTTATAAAAATATTCTTTATTTAATATTAATATATTTAATCATACAAATTCTTTAATTTTTATTAACTAAAATAATTAATAATTGATTTAAATCGAATAACTAAATTCTTAAAGCTTATTTAAAGATTATTTAATTAGTTAATAGCTAAATATTAATTGTAAATAATCTTTTTCAAAGAACTAAACAAGATGAAATATTTTCACCTTTTTATACTTTTCAAAGGTTAATAATATACATATAAATAAAGTTAACAATACATGACTTATTAATAATACATTTCATAATACTAAACTAATTAAATATTTCTTTTAAACATAATATTTTTACAGTATCGTAATAAATTCTAAATTAATCTAATTAGTGTAAAATATTATAAAAGTTTTGATGACTAGTCATTAATAATTATTTCTTATAATTGTAATTAATTATAACAATACTAATTAATTAATTGAATCATTAGTAATGTGAATTGTTAATCTTTTAAGTCAAAGATTCTTAATATTATTCTAAAACAATTGTTTAATAATAGTTTAATAATATATATCATTATTATTATAAAGTTAACAATTAATTTCATTATGATATCGATTTCATTTCTAAATGAAATAACTAATTAAATTATTTTTCAGGAGAATCCGAAAATAATTTCTCCAATCTTAATATGGATAAATCTTTGAATTGCAATATCTCGTGAACCAGTGGAGATATTGAGCTGAAATTAATATATGTTGTAGTACAGAAGTGTAGCTTTCTAACGAGCATAAAATCACGCGGAAATAAAATCACGCGGAAATCGCATCTCGTTCATGAGTTATTGCTGATTTCTCAGTAGCTCATCTGGCACTAAAGGTTAAGGTTAATAATAATTTCTAATCCTTTTTTCATAAATGAAATTTAACCTTTTAAGTAATTATTTTAATATTATTTCAGTATATTTTAATATTGTTGTATTAATTGAAATCGAATAATAATAATTTTAAAGCGATAGAAAAAGTAATCTCAAGTGATCTTGAATGTCAAGTTCACTTAAGTCCGCGACAGACTTCTTAAAGCGAATTGAAGAGTCCTATTTATATTTTTTCGTAAAAATAAAGTTAATTAAAAATGGGTTTCTAATCTTAACAAATCTTATGTAGGAAAAGACTAGAAGAAAAACCTACATAAGTTTTCGATCGATATTCCATGCATATCGATCATCGTATAATTTAAGTAAAACCGAATACTTGATAAAGTAATCGGAAAAACCTTAAAGAATCGATTTCCTAATAATAAATTGATAAAATTGTTCCATTTTATTTAAAAGAACTTTTTGGATAAAATCAATAATTATTCGATCATACATTATTGAATTTTTTGATCGATTTTAAATATCAATGTATCGTGATTGATAATGAAAACTGATTTAAACTATTTTGTTCTTTTTAAATAAAAAGCAGAATTATAAAATACAGAATTATAAAATACAAATTATAAAATATAAAATTAATGTTATTAAACAAAAAAGTTAAAATAATACTTAATACTTAATAAATTATAAAATAAATAATTAAATAGTATAACTAAATAAATTATT
>KZ151022.1:33902-44095 GCA_002157105.1 Piromyces sp. E2 | reverse complement strand
AAAATATATTTACATTTTATTCGAATATAGAAAAATAATTTTAATAATCATCAATTAAAATTATTAGAATAGAAAATTAAAATTATTTAGATTAGTTAATTAATAAAATTAATATTACATGTAATTCATAGATAGAAAAATATAAATAGCTAGCTAAAGATCAATAATTAGTTCTTCGTAAGATTATTAATCTAAATAGCTTTAGTAATCTATAATAAATAAAATTAATTGTTAATTATTAAATAAAATTATTAATAAATAAATTTCGAGTTAAAAATTAATTTTTTAAAGAGTCTTTATTATTAATTAATATTAAGTGTTCAAATAGAAACAATTTATTCTTTAAGTTATTAATTAAATAAGTATTTTAATAAAGGTTTAAAGTTTATAAATTAAATTTTAATAACCCTTTAGATTACAAGCTTTTCCATATTGACTTAGTATCAAAATCAGAATAATCGAATTTTCTAAAATTCAAGAAATTATTCCAAACCATTTTACAGTTAGATTCTTATGATCCGTCAAGACTTTAAAAGGTTGTTTAGCACCTTCCAAATAATGACGCCATTCTTTACATGCACAAATTACAGCTAATAACTCTATCGTAAATAGGATAGTTCCTTTCGGATTTAGTTAAACCTCTTGAATAGTAGCAAATTGAATGAAGTTCATTAGTCCTTTTGACGCTGAGATATCACAGCACCTAAGCGAAATTACTTGCATCGGTTTCTACAATGAATTCTAAGTCAGGGTCAGCATGTTTCGAAATAGGTTCTTTAATAAATAGACTTTTTAATAATTCAAATGCGTTATTACACTTTTCAGACCAATTAAACTCAACATCTTTCCTTGTGAGGTTATGTAATGGTTTTGCGACATTAGCGAAATTAGGGATAAACCTACGATAATAATCACAAAGACTGACAAACGATTGTACTTCTGTGACATTCGTTGGAATAGGCATTCTGAGATAGCTTTCACTTTGGAGGGTTCCATGGCAATTCTTTTATCACTTATAATATGACCTAAAAAAGTAGTTTCGTTTGTTTCAAATTCACATTTACTTAATTTTACAATCCATTCTTTTTTAATCTGTCAAGCACCTTATTAACATGTTCACGATGTTCTTCTATATCCTTGGAGTAAATAAGAATATTATCAATATAGGAAAAAGCAAATTCGTCAAGATATTCACCTAACACATCGTTTATAAAAAATTGGAAATTGGAAAGTGGCAAGAGTATTTTTTAACCCAAAAGGCATCACAAGATATTCAAAATGTCCGTATCTTGTCCTGAATGCAGTCTTATATTCATCTCCTGGACTTATTCTAACTAAATTATAAGCAGACTTCAAATTTAACTTCGTAAAAAATTTGGCTTCACGAAATCTGTCACGTGGTTAAGTCAATTTATAAATATTTATTTAAATAACAATATCATTCATTTAATTATTGGGAAAAATTAATATATATTATTTGAAATTATAAATTAAAATTAAATCATTAGTTTGATTACTTAGTTTTAGAATAGCTCATGATAATCGACTTAAAGGAGAATTTATTAAAATAGTTTAAAACAATAATTACTTCTCCTTGTGACGATTTATATTAATTAATAATACTAATATTTATATATAAGTTATTATATTTTAGAATTAAATTAGAATAGTAAATATATTTAATAATTTAAAAAATCATGTATTGAAAATGTATAACAATGTAATTAGAATTTATTAATCTATTTTGGAAATTTTGAAATGTATAAATATTCGAAGAAATTCGTGTAGATTGAATTCTTCGAGAGTTAACCTTAATGAATGATTAAAAAATTAATGAAAAGATTTATAAAAATAATTCCAACTTAATCTTTAACCTTTGTATTTGTGTTAAATGTCCTGGTCCGTCTAAGTCATTAACAAAATCTGTCAAATAATTCAGTAATAAGAGGTAGTGGATAGGAATCTTTATAGTATTTTCGTTAATTTTCGATAATCTACACATAAACGAGGAGTTCCATCCTTTTCTAACAAATAAAACAGGTGCTCCAGCTGGAGAATTTGATGGTGTAATGAATCCTTTTTCAATATTTTCTTTAATGTATTCCTTTAGAGTCGTTCTTTCCTCTTCAGTCAAAGGATATAAAGGACCATAAAATAAATTTATCCTTTAATTTAATTTTACAGTCATATATTCGATGGGGAGGTAGTTCGTTATACTCAATTTCGTCGAATACACTTTCATATTCCTTATATTCTTTAGGAACTTCTTCTAACACTTTACTATTTTCTTTTTCTTTCAACACTAAACATACCATATACTTTTTACTTAAAACTTTATTGTTTTTTAAACTTTTCTTACATGTTTTCTTTTTAATACATTTACTTTTGTTTCCTAAACTAATTACATGTTTTTTGTCTTTTTTATTTTCTTTATCTAATTTGACTAAACTATTCTTATAATTGTTAATTATTTCCTTGGCTACTTCTTCTTTATTCTTCTTTTCTTCCTTCTTATTATCTTCATTTGCCTTGATTTGGTTTTCGAGTTGCTTTTTAGAAGCACAACAATTTTTCTGACAATATTCTGAATTAAATTGAATTGTCTGATCCTTAAATTCAATTTTAGGATCATACTTCTTTAACCAATTACTACCCAAAATGATTGGAATATTTGTTGTAAGGGTACTTACGTAGAACTGAATGGACTCCTCATGATTAAAGGCACCGTTTGATAATAAATAGTACCGATCCCCCCAAATCCTTCTACGTATTTATCTTAATACAGTCTTTTGATTGGTATCCCAAGTTTTTAGTAGTAAACCAGTCAATGAAGCTCAGATCTGATCCCGAGTCAACCAAAGCTTTAATTTTCATACCACTGTTTTCCTTGAGTACTACATCAAAAACATTCAGCATCCTTTTATCAATCGATTTGAGCATGAACGTACTCTTCTTCCATCTACATCTATTGGGTCCGTTCCATAAACTCTTCGATCTTCTTAAAGATTAGCGGCTTCCGTGTTGATTAGTTCCTAGAGCTTTCTGATCCTGGGATAAAACAAACGAGTTCTTTCCTTAGCGGCAGCGGGTAAACCTTCGATAAAGAAGTAAATTTTCGCTTCGTAATTGAATGAAGAATCCCTGGCGGCTTTTTCAAATTCGTCGCAATATGCCAACGTAGATGAGAATTGTGAGTATCACATTTTTGTTAATTTGTTGTTCGCTACATCCTCACTAGTGCACGTTTTGTTGCGTTCTTTCATCGTTTTTATAAAATCTTCGTACGAGTTTAAGAGGGGACATTCTAACTTCTCCAATTCGGCAGAACTTTCCAAGTAGCAGCTAAAAACGTCGATTTTATATTCATCACTCGTTGCTTTTAGATTATACGTTAAAATAACAATAACAAATTATATTTAATTAAATTTTTTTATTATAGAAATTTAATTAAAGTTTCCATTATTATGTAACTTATTATTTATGATTACAGTCTATTATCTGAATTGCCAGAAGTAGATTTTTAATCGATAAGATTTACAAATCTGAATTTATATAACCGATGATTTCTCCTTTTTCATCTTAATAATTTTAAATATTTATAGTCTATATTAAAGAAATATTAAAATTAAAAAAGGACATTTACACTATCATTTTATGGTAACTTATTTTTAATAATACATAACAAATTTGTTATATTAAATTTTTAAAAATATAAAAATTTAATATAACAAATTTGTTATGTATTATTAAAATATATTTTGAATAGTTTAATAAAGTATAGAAAAAGTATAAAGAGTCTATTTTTCAACTGTTGATCGATGGTTGGAAAATAATAAGTACTATTTTATATTAATTAGTGAAGGCTCTGGTCAAATATCCTTCACGGTACAACTAATTGTCAATTCTCATTTTAATAAATCAAATTATTATAAACTTAAAAAAAAAACCAAATTAAAACCTTAATTATACTTAATTTTGTATTAAATTTTTTTAGGCTGATTAATCACTAATCAAACCTAAATTTATACTAATTTTATTTTACAATTTTCCAACTGCTAACTGATAAATTTACCTTTGGTTAGTGGTTATATATTATTAAAAAACAAAATTATATTTTTTTTCTTTTTATTTTATTTAAACATGTATTTGAGAATTGATTCTAATAATCATGGAATTACAGGAGACACTGACGACGTCTCTGATGTAAGCTTCATGGATGTTGAAAAAGAGGACGGTGAGATCGTCGACACCAGAAAAGTCCTCATCCCTAAGCCTCTGAAATTCTCGGGAAAGAGAAATGAACACCCTTATTTCCTCGCCAGGTTGACTAAATATTTCAATTTCCGAGTAATTTAAATATATTTGTAAAATAATTCGTTAATATATTTTAACAATATGTTTTTTATATTTCAATATATTAAATATTATTTTAATTTAAAATGTCTTATTAATAAAAATAAATACGGTAGTAGTTTGAAAAAATGAACATACTACCAAAAATAATAAGTTTCGTTATTAATTCCAATCATGTATTTACTGATTTCTATTTTCCTGCTGCTACAGAACATGGTACTGCTTGTATTAATGTTTGGGATGTCCTTGAAAATAATTCTAATTTCCAGTCTCAAATCTATGTATGACCAAGTTCGTATTGATGGTGTAAGAGTAAAATTAGCAGTTACTGATGATGAAACAACCGCTAATAATATTAACTCTGTAAAAATCATTAATATTTATAAAGCTTGGGATATAACTGGTTTATCTTATATTGAAATTGAACTTTGAAATGAACATGATGGTGGATTTAATAAAATTGATTCCAGTTTTTACGATGAAACTATTATGAATTATTTTTTCAGAAAAATTAGTTCAAATATTGTTAACGCTACTAGTGTTAAAAAATCTCAATTAAATTCTTATCAAAAATGGAATTCCTATATTTCAATTTACCAACTTTATAAAATGAAAAGAGTCAGTTTATTTCTACTTCTGAAATTGTTAGATTTACTAAATCTATTAATAGTACTACTGATCAAATTATTGTTGATGATAGATAATAGTACTGTACATGATTTATTTAATTCGAGTAATCCAGTTATACCTTTAATCAACTACTGTCAAATTTAAACCCTGTAGGTGTTTTTTCCAATGGGTATCAACAATGGAATTACACAATTTGCTTCTACTAGATCAGTTATTTTTAATGGCAAATAACAAATATCAGTTACTTTTAAAAATCTTAAAGCTTCTAGGTATTTAAATTATTTTTTCTTTTATTATATATATATTGAATTACTCGTTATTGTTTTATTATTGGTATTATTAACTTATTTAATAGCTCAATTGTAAGTGTTTCCGCAGGTGATGCAATAACGTTAAAATTGAACTTAAAGAAATGCTTGACCCATCATACAGCAGACAATATGGAAATTTAATCAAATATAGTTGAAATTGATATTAATAACCTGATAAATAATCAACTTATTAAATATAATGAAAAAAATATATCATACGCTACTTCTTTAACTTTATCATTACCTAATCACCATTTCAAGCAAAATTATTTTCAAATTATTGTAAAGATATATTTGCTAATGGTACGTTTTATGCAGCACCCAAATTTAGCAACCAGTTGTTTCAAAAATTAATATGTTTTACACTACTTCCATTTCTATATTAAAAAATAAACAACTTCCTATTTTTATTAGAAAACCTGATGAAAACTTTCTTGATAATTTATCACTTGCATTAATAAAACTTCTTTTATTAAATTTTTTTTCCATAGTCTTAAAACCTTTTAAATATTATAAGATCTTATTTGCATTTTTTCTGTTTATTGAAAATTTAATAAAAAAAATTTAAATATTATAATATCTTATTTGCATTTTTCCAAAGTGGAATTTCTGTTTATTGAAAATTTAAAAAAAAATTTAAGAATTTATAATTTTTTTTTAAATTAATACTTTCAAATTGGAGGAAATAAATCAACTTTTACAAAATCTTCTCTTAGAAGGAAATAATAGGAATATTGCTGAACCACAAAAAAAAAGGAAAATAAATAAATCATCTTCATTTTCCGGAATAAGAAAAGAATTAAAAGGATTTCTCACTGTGGTCGATTTGAATTTTGAAAATGACCCAGAATCCTTTCCAAATGACGAATCAAAAATCAGATTCATCCTACCTTAGAGGTGATCCATTATTATGGTCATCCAATCTTAGGGAAAATAATAGCCCAACTCCTTAATGATTTGATAATTTTTAAAAAGAACTTAGAGTGAATTATGAGGATCCCGAAGTCGAAGCTATAGTAGCTGATGGAAAGCTAGATAACATTAGACAAAGAAAATATGGCCATATATTCGAATACATAAATGAATTCAAAAACGTGAGCCAACATTCGAATTTTAATGAACCCGCCAAAATATACATGTTATTAAAAGGTTTACATATAATATTGTTTAATATCATTGGATTATTCCCCCTATTCTATATAATTGTGACAAACTTTGAAATATAGTATCAAATTAAATTATCAAAACTATTTATAATTATGATGTTGTTAGTAGGACCCTATTACAAGCATGTATTATAAGTAATGATAATAAATAAAATTATAGATAAAACTAGTTAACATATCAGTTTCATTTGAGGAGTAACTTGTATAATATGATAAAATTAATATTTTTCATGTTAATATACAATGACAATTTGAATGAATTTCATCACAAAGAACATAGATAAGAATTGTTATCTATGTTATAACTTTACACATCATGGTCTGACATAATAAGTCATTTTTAATTAAATGCATGACTCATTTATATATATAAACTTAGATATATATTTTGAATATATATCTAAGTTTATATAAAACTATAACGATAAAAATTATTAACTTCTTTAAATGTGTATTACTTGCTATTATATACGTCTTTATACATTTAGTATAAACTTTATTCTCCATTAATTTAAAATCAATTATACCTTGATGTATATTCTATAATTTATTAGAACGATGACTATTATTATTCAGAATAATAACTCCTTAGTTTTAGATGTTTACAATTAAATTAATATTAAAATAATGTTAAAAATTATTAGATGTTTACAATATTATTCCAACTATTTAGTATTAAAAATATATCTCAACTATATTTGAATATAAAAAAATAATTTAATAATCATCAATAAAAATTATTAAAATAGAAAATTAAAAATATTTAGATTAGTTGATAAATAAAAGTAATATTACATGTAATTAATAGAATAAAAATTATAAATAGCTAGCGATAGAATTAATGTTTAAATCTTTGTAAGATTATTAATCTAAATAAACTTTAGTAATCTATTATAAATAAAATTAAAATTTATTTATTAATAATTTTATTTAATAATTAAACAATTAAGTTAAAAATTAATTTTTATGAGTCTTTATTATTAATATTAAGTGTTCTAATAAAACAGTTTTTCCCTTTTAATTAATTATTAAATACGTATTTAGCAGGCTAAAAGTTTTAAAATTAAAAATTTTAATAACCCTTTGGATTACAAGCTTTTCCATAGTATCAAAAATAGAATAATAGAATTTTCTAAAAATTCAAAGATTTATTCCAAACCACTTTACAATAAAATATCATATAACGAACAATTGTTTATAGTTGTTCAAGCAGACCACCATAGCTTAACAATAGCTATATATTATATATATCGATATAGGATTTACTACTTTAAATAAATATGCTTTTAGCTTAGTTTCTACTATAACGTTTAGTATTTTTAAATTATGACTTGATTATGATTCTTCGTTTTATTATCTATTATAGATAAAACATTCTTCAATATCATTATTCTTTATTTAGAACATTTTTTCATTTTTAAAAATTTATTATAATGTAAATAAATTTAATTGATATATTTATTATTTAGTGTTAATGTTTATTAACAAATTGAGTTGATGTATTTATTTGGTTTAAAATAAAATTTAGATAATTTAATAATAACTAAAATTATCAATTATTCAGATTATATGTATTTATAATATTTAATAATGTAGATAATTTATTTAAATAACTGTATTTTTATTGTCATTTTTTTTTATTTATTGTGAACTATATTTATTCCAGTTTATACACTTAAATATTTGATACTGAACGTAACTATTTGTTTAGTTATATATAGAAATCTGACCCCAATTATTTATTTCAGATAATATAAAAAATATAATTTATTTATTAATTTTATACATAAGTTCCCTTTTTTTTTTTTTGTATCATTTTTAGCTTATACGATTTAAATCAATTATTAATTATTTTAGTTAATAAAAAGTAAATATTTTATATTTAATTAAATATAATATTAAAGAATTATTTATACAAACATATTTTGATTAATTATTAGATAATTTATATTATTAGGTAATTTATATTATTAATAACATTATATTTTAAAAAAATTAATTAGCTTAATTATTTTTTCTTATATTGAATTATCTAACCCAATCTACACAACTTTACATTACCCTTGATACAAGACATACTGGAATACCTTGGTAAAGCAAAAATCTTCTCCAAATTGGATTTACGATCTACATGCAATTTGATCCGAGTTATCTGCAAATTTGATCATTTTGAATATCTCGTAATATCAAATTATATTTATCATTTATTTTATTAAATGATAAATATAATTTTTTAAAAATAAATATTTTTATATTTAATATTTTAAACTTCATATAAAATATATTATTATATATTATGTCACATAAATATATTATTTTCATTATCTGCTCTAAACCTAAACTTATTGATTTTAACTTTCGCAAGAAAACAGCATTAACATTATACTATTAATAAAAAACACCTTATTGCAATTGGTAGTAAAACATTTCCAATAAATATAAAGATCACGGAAGTCTGTTACATAGAATGAAGTTATGTAAAACTTCATTCTATGTAACAGACCTCCCAATATATCCATATTTTATTTTAGGTTTTGAATGACTAGAAATCCATAGTCTAAGTATCAATTTTTCTATTAAAAAATTTTATTTTGCTCTAGTCTAGTTGCATTACACTATCTGATTTAAACTCCTCTTAATGTATCAGTATTTTTTAGAAAATTTAATTCTATTATCATACATTCACTTGGATGATTTCTATCATTTTATAATATTAATAGAGAAATTTGAAACTGTATATGAATATTGTAAATTAAATTATAATAAAAATATATGAATGAAAATAATCAAATAATCTTATATATTGAAAAATTTTTAGTTTGATTATCTCGATACCTTTATTTCCATTAACATTACAGTTAAATGTAAATATTTTCCATCTTTTACTTTAAAATTCATTCTAAATATTATCATCAACTTTATTATATATCTCATAATTTTAAAGATCCGTTGAAATTACAGCTTGTAATATTCCAATCATTAATTTTAGTATAAAAAGTTCTGTTTACCTTTGTATATTCTATACTGTATTAACCATTGTTTATTATATGGTATAAAAATTTATCATTTTTAAATATTTTATTATCTATTTTTGTTTATATATTATAAATTAAATATATATTTAATCTATAAATTTATAATAGTTGAATTTATTTTATATTATAAAAATTAATATATCATAAAATATTCGTACATTTATTTACTGTTTTATTTATCCAGATAATATTATTAAAATCAAAAGATTATATTGAAATATCTTTTATAGATACAACAGATAGACATATTTTATGGTAAAAAATATATAAACACCAGATATAATATAAATAATGGTGGGTGTAAAATGTGATAAATATAAAGGTTCATCAAAAAATCAAACAATTTGACATATTGAAACATAATAATAAAATAACATATATTTTTACTATAAATGAACAAAAAGTGTATGTTCTTTAGGATTTATTATTTTATTTAGATTAGTTTACTTATTATAAATTACAAATTGTAAAGAATATAAATATATTATTTATATTCTTTTTCTTAATTTTTATTTTTTTATTATTATTTTCAATATGTTATTTTATTAATATCACTATTTTATTATATTAATATTAACATTTTATTTTATTAATATCAATATTTTATTTTATTATATAAATTTATATTATTAAATTTATATTTATATTTACAATCATTAATATAAATTTGGATACATTTTATTAAGTTTTATTAGTAT
>KZ151016.1:7212-18126 GCA_002157105.1 Piromyces sp. E2 | reverse complement strand
TTTCATATCAAAAATATCATATATATATAAATTTATTTATATATTATTAATATTTGCATAAATAATAAAAATATAAAAAAGAGAGAGAGTTTTATATTTTTATTTTTTTTTTTGTAATAAATTAATAATAAGGATATTTTTAAATATATAATAAAAAGAAAAACACGTCAATTTAATCATATAATTTAATAATAATCAATATTTTTAGAGATATCTAAAAATTATTTCAGTTTAATACATCAATTAAAATATAATTAATATTTGTAATATAGTTTTATTTAATTGCATATATATTAAATTTTAAATAGGACAAAATTTAAAGTTTAAAATTTAATATAAATTTAAATATATATATATATATTTTTAATTTTTATAATTTTAATTAAATCTTTTTTAAAAGAACCAAAATATTGTTATAACAATATAAATATTAAGAGAAGAAATTGTATATTTGAATATATTGTTATAACAATATAAATATTAAGAGAAGAAATTGTATATTTGAATATATAAGAACAAAAATCTATAAAAAATAACGAAAAGAAATTGTATATTTGAATATATAAAAACAAAAATTTATAAAAACAAAAACTTAGTATATTATTATATGAATATTGTTTTATTTTATATTCATATTTAATTCATAAAACAAATACAATTATTTTTGATACCTTAATTTGATATAAAATTTTTGACATTTTTTTTTTTAATTAAAAATTTTTTAATTTATTTATATATTTATCAAATACACGTTTTACTACCAAATATATAGTAAACAACAAATTAAAAAGAAATTTTTGTGTAATAAAATTTTTTTAATTTATAATAATTATATTATTTTTTTTCTTTGCATAAAAGAGAGCCATTATTTATCCTTTTGGAATAAAAGAACAATAATAACAACATAAAAAAAAGACACATTATATTATCAATAACAATAGATTTTATCAAAAGTAAACAAACTAATAAATTTTAATATGGTTGTTCAAGACAAAACATTTTCAAATAAGTATGGTAACAATGTTGTTACTCTGGTTGATTCAACTGGATCAATTCATATTCATGATAAATCACACATTTCCTCAATTAAAAGTTCAAACAAATATTTAGATTTCAAATCATCTTCTTATCTTTCATTAAATAAGGAATTAAAGGTAAAACTTGAAGCAGAAAGGGTCATTAAAGAATATGGTTTAGGATCTTATGGTATTTTGACTCCATATCATGTCGAATTGGAAGAATATATAGAAAAGATTTATGGTGAAAATCATCGTATTCAAACTTTTCAAAATGATGTACGTGATATTTTATTATACAGTTTAGTTCATTCCAATGACTTTATTTTTATTGATGAACATTTGAATGCCTCATTTAAACATATTCTAAAATCAGTAATTTTTGAAAAAACCCATCTTCTTGAATTTTCTCATAATACCCCATTTGAACTTGAATCTAAATTAGAAGCAATCCAATTAGATTATCCAACAGCACGTAAATTTATCATAACAGAAGGTGTTTTTGAATCATTAGGTAAAGTTATTTAGTTATATATCAGTACTATTATATTGTTTATATTATATATATGTATAATATATACAGTTTGAAATATATTTAATAATCAACAAGGAATATTATTATTATATTTAATTATTATAAATAATTATATTAATATATATATATATATATTATACTTTTTGTTTTGATTATTGACTATATATATGATTTTTTTTTTATTATTATTTTCCTTAGGTGATATTTGTCATTATGGAGATATAATGAAATTATCCGAACATTTTGATTGTGTTACTATTTTAGATGAATCAAATGCATTAGGTGTTATTGGTAAAAAGGGATTAGGAACGTATGATTATCATCAATGTCGTGAAAAAGCAGATATTGTTTTCTGTTCTATGGATAAAACTCTTTGTTCTAGTGGTCAATTTTATGTATTTAATGATAAAGCTGTTAGTATTTTATTAGAAAATAATACTACTCTTTTTGATGAATCAATATATTATCCAGTAAATGTATTATCAGCAGCTGTTGCTAAAACAGTATTGAATATTATTTTTGAAGATTCTACCGATTTTAAAAATATAAATTCTACCACTTCTGTACATACTCAATTAGTCAAAAATATTAATTACTGGAAGAAGAAATGTCAAACTATTGGATTAAAGTTTATTGAAAGTACTTCTGCTATTACTTCAATAATTATTAATGATTCAAAAGTTGAATCTATAGTTGAACTTTTATATAAAAATAAAATAAGTAAGTATCTTTTAATTAATATTATTATCATTTTATTATTATTATTATTTTTTTTTGATATATAATTGATCGTTGAAAATTATTATTTTTATTCAATATTTTTAAAAAAGAAATAGTGATAATAAAAAAATAAATAAATAATAAATTAGAAGGATTGGTATATTATTTAATACCAAAATTTTATAATTTATAATTTTATATTTGTGTCAGTTATACTTTAATAATAATAAATAATAATAATAATAATATATATATATATTTTCCATATTATTATTGAATATAAAACACTAATAATATATATTTATTATATTTATAAATATAAATATTTTATGAAAATATATAATTTAATTATTATTAAAATAGAATGTTCATTTGTAAAACAAATAAATGGGTTGACTGGTAGTGTTCTAAAATTTAATATCTTGAGATCAATGACTACAAGATTTATTGATGAAACTTTTAATATTTTACAATCAGTATTAATAAATCATTTTCCACATTTAGTACACATGACAACTATTCCAAAAGAAATTCAAATTGAAAATATGATTGATCCAACTCAAAAAACTCAATCTCTTTTAAGTGAAAATATCATTGATAGTAGTGATAATGTTGAATATCCAAAAGCCTATCCTAAATTTGCTATTATTGGTACTGGTATTCGTTTACCAGGTGAAATTAATAATAAGGATGATTTCTGGAAGGTAATGACAGAGAAAAAGGTTATTACCGGTCTTATTCCGGAAGATCGTTGGGATCGTGATGAATGGTATAGTAAGGATGAAAAACCAGGAACAATTCAAACTATACATGGTGGTTTCATTGAAAATGCATTTGATTTTGATAATAAATTCTTTTCTATTTCTCAAAATGAAGCTTTAGATGCCACGCCAGAGCAAAGATGGCTTTGTGAATTAACCATGGAAACCATTGAAGATGCCAATATTAATATTGATAAATTTAAGGGTAGTAACACTGGTGTCTTTGTTGGTACTTCTGGTATGGATTATGGTAGTTACGTATTCTCCGTTCCAGAAAAAATTACTAAATATACCTATAGTGGTATTGAACCTTCTATTCATGCTAACCGTGTCTCATATCTTTTCGATCTTCATGGTCCATCTCTTTCAACTAATACGGCTTGTTCCTCTTCAATGACTGCCTTATCTATTGCGTGTAATTCTATGGCTGCAGGTGATTGTGAAATGGCTATTGTTGCTGGTACTAATTTCTTCCAAGCACCAGCGAATGGTGTTGCTTACTCTCAACTTCGTGTTGTTTCTAAAAAGGGTGCTTGCCGTCCATTTGATATAGGAGCGGATGGTTATGCTCGTTTAGAAGGTGCAGCTATGGTATTATTAAAACCATACGAAAAAGCTATCAGAGATAATAATAAGATTTATGCTACTATTTTAAGTACTGCTTGTAATGAAGATGGTAAGACTGCTTCTTTAACTACACCATCCCCTGAGGCTCAATATCATTTAATGAAACGTGTTTATGATAAGGGTCATATTGATCCATGTACTATTGACTTTATTGAAGCACATGGTACCGGTACTGCTGTTGGTGATCCAATTGAAGCTAGATCTATTGGAGAAGCCTATGGTAAGGTTAATAAAGCTAATGGTAATCCAGCAATTCCTGTTGGTTCTGTTAAGGGTAATGTTGGTCATGGTGAATACTTAAGTGGTATTGTTGGTTTAATTAAGGGTACTCTAATTCTACATAAAAATACCATTGTTCCACAGACTGCTTTTGATACTCTTAATCCAAAGATTGATTGTGAAAAATTAGGTATTCGTATTGCAGATAAGATAGAATCATTACCAGGTCAAGGACGTCATAGAGTCGCTGTTAATTCATTTGGTTTTGGTGGTGCTAACGCAAATGTTATTTTAGAGGAAGAACCTCATTTTGATAAAAACAATATTTCTGTATTACTAAAGAAGAATAAGAAGGGTGAAGAAATTCCTTGCCCATATGTTGCTTTCTTTTCAAATTCCAATTTACGTCTTTTAAAGGAGTATTTGAGTAAGTGGTTAAATGTTTCAGAGAAAGAATTATTACCAATGCTCTATTTAAGTTCTACTACAAGAAGAGTTTTATCTTACCGTCTCTTTATCTTTGCAAAGAATGCTGAAGAATTTTACAGTACTATTCGTAGTTTTATTGCTGATGATACCTTGGAAAGTGGTTATAAAGCCACCGAACAAATGATATATATTGAAACCAAGAGTGACCGTAAGAAGGGTGTTACAATGACTTTTGATGAACCATTATCTAATGTTAATATCTTCATTAGAAATGCTACCTATTATGATTGTTGTAGAGATCTTTATCTCAATAATCATTACTTTGCTGATTGCATCGACTACTGTGATGATGTCTTCAAGACTTTAAGTCAACGTTCTCTTATTCAAGACTATGGTCTCTTCACTACTGAAGCCGTAGACCAGGATAAACTTAAAAAATTTAAACTTGATCTCTTAAAGGACCCATTAGTAATGGTAATGTTTGGTGGTATAGTTCAAGTAGCCATGACTGCATTATTAAAGTATTATGGTATTTGTCCAAATGTTGTTATTGGTTATGGTGCTGGTGAAATTGCTGCTGCCTATGCTGCTGAGAAAATGGACTTGAAGACCACAGTGAAGGTTTTGTATCATTACGGTAGAGTATTAAGTGATGCCTATTCTCACGGAAATAAAGTGTACTCTATTACTTTTGCTAGTCCAGTAAGTAAGATTAATCAAGTTATTATATCTAAGTTGAGTGAAAACGAAAAGGATCGTGTTACCATTTCTGGTATTCCAAATCCAAGATTATGCATTGTTAGTGGAGAAAGTGATGTTATGAAAAAGATTATTGACATGGCAAAGGCTGAAAATATTACCATCATGGATGGAGGTATGAAGGATATGTATGGTATTCATTCTAAGAAGATTAATGAAGAAATGAAAAAAGATCTTGTTGATAGCCTTAAGGATATTACTTTACATACTTCTGATATTGCTTTCTTTACAACTATCAAATTTAACAAAGATGGTAAGGCATATGAAGATCCTTTAGATGGTCAATATTGGTGGATGAATATGAGAAGTCCGGTTCGTTATGCTCATTCCTTATCTCAAACAGTTACTGCCTTACCAATCGATGGTAAGAATATAATTGAAATTGGTTTTGGTTTTGATTCACCTACCTTTAAAAATACTTCTAATGCCTTTTATGAAAAAGAAAGAATATACAACCTCTTTAACTACGATAAATCTGAGGTTAATAATTCTTCTAATTTCAATGTATCCTTTATTAAATTTGTACGCTTCATTGCTACCCTTCACGGTTACAATGTCATTCAAAATCTTGATTATGATCATCTTTGGGAATCCTATGTTCAAATTATTGGTGGTAATAATACCTTACAACAACTCTGTAGTATGCACTATGATATCCCAACTCGTTGTTGGAATCATAAATACTTAAGAAAATTATTCAAAGCCAAGAGAAATGGTTTACCAGGTGATGTTAATATTGTAAAGACAAAGGATGTAGCATTCTTAGAAAAACTTGCTCTTCAGGATGGTGTAAAGTCTGTACCAGAAAAAGAAGCTAGTGCTACTAAATCAGAATCCAAAGTCATTAGAAAAGCTATTCCAGCTCCTTCTCTATCCAAGAAGGAAGAAAAGACTATCAAAAATACGGATCAATCAGTTAAAACATTACCAAAGGCTTTCTCTACCTCCAAAATTATTAGTCCTACTCTTTTCAAATTAAGATCTTCTTTCTCTTCTTCTTCAGAATATGCTAGTAGCTCTTCAAGTAGTCACTATAGCTCCAGTAATGATGGTTATGAAAGTCCTTCTACCACTAATGTTAGTAGTAGTGGTTTACAACCAGTCCCAATTTCAATTTCTAATGAAAAAGAAATTAAGACTACCACTTCTCCTCCTACAAAAACTAATGAGATCTTTGCTACTGAAGATGATGAATTTTGGATTTATGAAAATAATAAGTATTTGGTAGATCATAAGGTTAATAATCAAATTGTATTCCCAGCAGCGGGTAGTGTAAGTCGTGCTTTGTATGGTTTTATGAGAAGTAGAGATTCTCTAAAGATAGATGAAAGAAAAGGTAATGTTACTTTAGCTAATTTAGAGTTCTCCGGTTTGACCGTTTTCCAAAAGCGTGCTGAGGATCAATTAAATAGTAAGGGTGCTATTCCAATGAAACTTTATGAAGATAAAGACCATCAATTCGTATTGAAACATCAAGATGGCTCTGTTATTAGTAAAGGTACCTTTGTAGAAACTGCCAAGGAACTTACTGATTTCCCTAACCTTACTGATATTGTTAAGAGTTGTTCCACTGTTAAGGGTGGTGAAGGTATTCCAAAGAGACTTATATATCAACGGGCAGCTGCTATTGAACTCCAATATGGTCCGGAATTCCAATTAATTCAATCCGGTCGTTCAGGAAGAAGTTATTCCTATGCTAAAATTAAGGTTACCGAAGAACATGAAAAGATGGTTTGTCATCCAGCTGTTTTAGATAATTGCTTCCATTCTGTCATTAGCTTAGGTTTAGGTTGTGGTAATCGTCAAGTTCTTCCATTCAAGATAAAGAGTTTTGAAATGACAAATGGTGGTCATTTCAAGGCTGGTGTTATTACTTGTGTTAGTCAATTAATATATCAAGATTTGAGTAGTGTCATTATCAACCTCTTTGTTTATGATGAAGAAAGTCAACCATTAGCCAAGATAAATAATATGGAATTTTTGGTTAGAAAGTTAAAGCCAATTCGTCCATTAGATTGGCATAATGTTCTCAAGTATGAAAAGGTGGAAGAATCCACTCAAAAGTCCTTCCCAATTCCTTGTACTCAAGTCGTTGTCGTTGGTGATAAGAAACAAGTTGATGCTATCAATGCTCATATAATTCCAACTCTTTCTAGTATGAATCTTTCGGTATTTCTTGTTACTGATGATCACAATAAAACTATTGAATATATGCTTCAAAATAAATCTATTACCAAGGAAACCGCTGCCTTTGTTGATGTTACTCTTTTGGAAGATTCTTCTTTAAATACGGCTTTCACCAAGGTTCAGTATTATGTTGCTCAAGGATTAAACTTTATTATTGGTAATATCATTATGAATAATCCAAAGATTGAAGAAGATCTCGAAAACTTATTCACTGCTTCTAGTGGTGTCCCTGGTATGTTAAGAGCAGCTCGTGCGGAATCAAGAAATTGTCATATGTTTACTGTTCAAGCCAATTCAGTTGATGACTTTGCTCACGGTCTTTTCTCTGGTCGTCTTGGTCAAGAAGAACCAGATGTTATTTATAATAATGAATATGGTCTTCATGTCTTTAGATTAGTTCGTGAAACCACCGTTCCAACAATGCGTTCCAAGAATATTATTTCTGAACCAAAACGTTTTGGTCAAGTTAACAAAACTGTTTTCAGAAAGACATACGGAATTCCAGATCTTTCTAGCAATGAAATGGATAAAGAATGTGTCGTAGTAAAGGTTAATACTATTTCTCTTCAAAATAATGATGTTCTTCAAAACTCCTTCCCAGACCTTTCAGGTCTTATGAAGAATTCTTGTGTTGCTGAATGTATCGGTACTATTGTTAATGTTGGTTCCAAGGTTAAAAACTATAGAAAGGGAAATGTTGTTTTTGGTTTGAATCTTCAAAGTAGTGATATTCCATCGACTTATGTAAAGATTCATCAAGATTTAGTTTTCCCTCTCAATGATAAAGATATCGAAAAACAACACCATCTTCTTTCTTCTGTTTATGCATACACAATGGCTCTTTATCTCTTAAATGAAATTCCTGTTGGTGAATCTATTCTTCTTTCTACTGAATCTAGTGATATAATGCAAGCTTTAGTTACTATTGCTCAACAAAAGGGTATTCAAGTTTTCATTGATGATACTTCTAAAAAGTTTAGCAAAAGTACTCATGACATATTTAAGAGTATTCAAGACAGAATGATTAATACTCGTCAAGAATCTGAATGTATTAACCTTGTTAAACAACATACTGGTGGTCAAGGTGTTGGTACTATTCTTGATATTAATGTAAAGTTTGATAAGGAAAATATTTTAGAAAAATGTTTGAGATCGGGTGGTGAATATATTAAGGTTGGAAACATTGATCAGAGTGTTAAGAAAAGAACTACCCATAAGATAATTCAAATGAGTCATGTTAAGACAAAGTACATTGCTCCGATAGTTCGTCAAGCCATGAAAATGATCGATAGTGGTAAGGTGGAGGCCATTGCTCTTAAGACCTATCCACTTTCCAAGATTAATTCTGCTACCCTTGAAATTTTAAGTGGTCGTCTTCAAGGTAAATCTTGTCTTGAAATGTCCAAGAAGGATGATAAAGATCAAGGTGAAGAAGAATATGAATGTCTTCCAAGTCGTGTCTTTAAGGAAGACAAATCCTATTTGGTGACTGGTGCCTTTGGTGGTGTTGGTTTAAGAGTTAGTCTTTGGATGCAACTTCGTGGTGCTCGTCATATTGTATTGACTACTTCCTCGGATCCAAAGAGTAAATATAATCATCCAATTGTTCATGCCCTACGTCAAAAGGGTGTTCAAGTCACTGTTGCCAAATGTGATATTTTCAAGTATGATGAAGTGGAAAAACTATTCAAGGAAACTACTCCAGTTATTGATGGTGTCTTCCATTTCGCTAATAAATTTGGTCCTAAATTAATTCGTGATTCTAAACTCACCAACTTTATTTCAACCTTCGAACCAAAGGCCAGAGGTGCTCTTAACCTTCATAAGGTTAGTCAAAATGGTTTTCCACTTTCTACCTTTGTTCTCTTCTCTTCCGTTTTAGATCTTCTTGGTAATGCTGGTCAAATTGCATATGGTGCTGCTAACTCTTTCCTTGGTAATCTTGTTTACTACAGAAGACGTAAAGGACTTTCTGGTCAATGTTTCTCTTTACCAGCAATGAAGGGTTCTGGTTATCTTTCTCAATGGAAACAAGATACCCAATCTCGTGAATTTTCTGAGGTTATTGAATTCCTTGATTCCGAAGATTTACCAGATATTCTTGATTTCTTCCTTAGAAATGATGTTGACCCATGCCTCCAACTTATGTCCAAATTCCAAATTAACTCTGAATACACGAAACACATTGCCCCAATAACCAATGCCTTAAAGTACAGAATTAATTCAGATCTTGCCATACCACAATTAATACAATTCCAATTCCCACCATTGAAATTCCAAAAGATTTTAGAAGATAAGGAAGAATACATATTAAATAAGTTTGTTCGTGGTCAGTATCCATCCTTCTCTGATTCCACTATTTCTAGTAGTGAAGGTGAAGGTGAACAAGAACGCCCATACTCTCCAACCAATAGTAGTAGCGCTGGCGATAGCAGTGTTGGTGACAGCACTGTTGGTGATAGTAGTGTTGGCGATAGTAGTGTTGGCGATAGTAGTGTTGGCGATAGTAGTGTTGGTGATAATAGTGTTGGCGATAGTAGTGTTGGCGATAGTAGTGTTGGCGATAGTAGTACAGGATATAGTAGTATTGGTGAAAGTATTGATAGTGAAAAAACTATACGTAACAAGGAAGATAAAAAGAAGATTGAAAGTAGTAATAAAAAAGGATATAATATCAAGAAAATTGTTAAAGATTTTAAGCATGTCTTTTATAAACATATAGAAGATGGAATTTATTGTTTGGAAATGAAAAACCATTACATGAATTTGGAATATGCTGAAGAATTTGGTCAAGCCATTACTAGACTTTCGCAACTTAAAAAGATGAAAGCTCTTATTATTGAATTTGAAGAAAACTTTTCTAAAGGTTTAGAACCATCTCTTAAGGAAGAACTCACAAAGCAAACACCATCCAAATCCATGATTAATGAAGTATACAAAATTTACTTTAATTGTCTCAAATTAGCTAATATTGATGTTCCAGTATTATGTTGTCTTAATGGTGAAATTACAGATCATGCCATTTTAATTGCACTTTTATCCCAATGGAAGATCATTACTCGTCGTTCAGTGTACTTCTCTCGAAATAATCCAATCAATATTAATTGGATGAAAGAATTAGCCAAAAATAATAATGATATAGATTCTATGAACCTTATAAAACAATTGGAAACTGAAAAGGTTAGTGCTATCACTGCTTATAAACTTAAATATATTAATGATATGGCACCTAATGTTGAACAAATGAAAAAAATTGCCTTTGAACACGCTAAGAAGATGATTCATAATTCAACAAATGAAATACCGATTATAAATATTAAAACAGAAGATATTGCCAAGATCAATAATGCTATAAAAATATAAAGAAAATATAATAATATAAAGAAACAAATATTTCTCCCTTAAGTACAATTTTTGATCATTATCTTAAAAAAAAATATATATATATATATTTTTTTAATTCCTTAATAATTACCATTAATATAAATATATTTCTATCCTTACAGTTATATATGTATTTATAATTATATATTTAATGTACATTTTCTTTTCTTTTCTTTTTTTTTTTTATTACATTAGATTCATAATAATAGAATAATTATTATGATTAAAAAAAAAATTATTATATATCCTTATTTATTTATTTATTTATTTATTTATT
>KZ151013.1:55831-72293 GCA_002157105.1 Piromyces sp. E2 | reverse complement strand
AAAAAAAAAAAAAAAATTCCAAGATGTTTAGGAAAAATATATATTTCATATGAAAAATATTATTTTAATATTAAATGTATGTTTTATATATATATAGGTTTATTATTTATTTATTTATTTAATATTTATTTATTTATTTATTTATTTATTTAATAATTAATATTTATTTATATGATTATTATTTTATAAATACAAGTATAATAGAATTAATAAATTTATAAATATAATATATATTTGAAATGTTATTTTTATTTATGATTGACGATATTTATTTTATTTAATAATTTAATTTCTTTTTATTTTTTTCTTTGATTTTGGTTTCTTTGAACTATTTTTAGAATCCTTTTTGTGTTCCTTTTTTAGTCCAAAGTATTCACTGAAAGAAATAGATTGTCCAATTTTTATATCAATATCGTACAGACGGTCAATTTCATCATCAAATATTTTTTGATCCACCTCCGATAGTATTAAATTGGAATCCCAAAGTTCTGGTTTTCCCTCTCTATTTACAATATCAAAGATATTCCATTCATAATTCTTGAATTGATCACTAATTAAATATCGTGAAATAAATCTTTGAATGGCTTGACATAAATCTTTTTTACTAATTAAAAGGTTTTCTTGATTGAAATGCCTATTTAATAATTCAATTTGATTTTTATCCAGTGCATTATTGGCCTTTTCTGAAACTTTATTAATAATTTTATGGTAATTGAGATATTCAATGTAATTATAAAGATCAATGAGTTGATTCAATTTTATATTTAATTGGTTTAAATGAATTATTCTGTAGAAATCTTGATCTAATTTAATAATTTTTTCGTGTAAATAGGTTAATTCATCGGATAATAATTCATTTCCACTGATATTTCTTTTATTTGTAAAGTATAAAAAGAGGGATTGTAAATTAACAAGAATGACTTCATAGTTGAATCGTTCTATCGAATTTTTTATGTTATTTTTATCTTCCTTTTCCAGTAATTCTTCTTTTTCAATTTTATTTCGGAAATCGGTAATAATATTGTAATTTTTGGTAAATCCTTCAGAATTATAGGAAATAAAAAGTTGATCACGTTCACCGTAGAAACATCTTTTATTTGTTAATAAAATTTTTGAAAGTTCAATTTCAATAGAATTAAAATCAAAATAATTCTTTTTATAATTTCCATCTTTTTTATTACCATTTCTGTAGGAAAAAGCATAAATTAGTTCATCGAAAGAATCAAAAATTTCATTTTCAACAGTGAGCGAAACTACTTCATTCGAAGTTGCATTTTGAACAATAATCTTTTTCTTTATTTGATTTAAGTATGAATTTAAGTATTGTTTATCTTTAATGTTTAGTAATTCACTGAAAAATTCGTTTTGGTAGGTTATGAAATCTTTATAGGCTGTAGCAATATATTTACCAAAATCATTTTCAATATTGTCATTTAATATGTATGCCAAATAATCTTCACTTGTAATATTTTTAACTGGAAGTTTACCATGACAATCATAATTGGATAAATCATTATGAATTTTTTCCCATCCTTTTCTGAAATTTTTGAATAATTTTTTCATTAATTTATCTTTATATAATTCGTCCTTTATAATTATTTTCTTAGCTTCTCCTCTAGAGATTTTGTTCGAGTATTTTTTTATGACATATACTACCAAAGGATTAATAGAATGAAAACTTTCTAAAAATTCCATTTTTTCATATTTTTCCATAATCATTTGTAGATATGTACTAATGACTGGATATTGATTGGAATAATTTGGGATTGATTTAAATTGATCATAGAATTTATCATAGGATGGATAATCAGCAGCATAAAAGTATTTAATTAAAGGATATTTATTATTTGGAAGCTTTGTAATATCAGAAGTTTCTTCTATAATTGATTTCATACTATCATCATTAATCTTTAGAATGTCATTATTATTATTTATATATTCGGGATAGTAAATTTTATAATTTTCAATAGCTTCTTCAATGATTTGATGACATTTATTTTCAAAAGTGTCCCTTTCTTTGGCAGTTTCCATTTTCAAGTTATTTTCAGATAATAGTTGAGATAAATTAGGCATTATCATATTTAAAAAGCATTGAATATTATTAATTCCTTTTTTATCTAATTCCTTTTCTAATACATTCCAAATATCTTTTAATATCGAGAAAATGGATGTTTGTTCCATTTTATTTTCGTAATAAAAGTTTCTAGATTCTTCATCACTGATATAGTTTAGTTTTATATCACACAGAATACAAGAATAGAAGATAAAACTTAAGATTCTATAGGTAATATTACTTATTTTTCTTACAGATTTAATTTGACTAATAAAGTTTTTCTTTAAAACTTTTTCAAATCCACGTATCTCGGTTGATTTTAATTGTTCAACTTCCCGTTTCAAATCATTGTACATTCTTCCCGGAACCCCGGGGAATCTATTTAATTCACTATTATTAAAACAAATTCTGAAATGACCATCTCTTTTATGTAATCTGTATCCTGTTCCACCAATTAACTCATTACATTCTACACAATTGTCGGTATCAACTGGACCACCACAATCACCTATTTTATATAATTGACCGCAACTACAGATATATACTGCTTCGCCTCCTCTGTAATTTTGAAGTTCTTCTATGGATTTTATGAAAAGATTATATTTTGGTTCTCCTCCAGGGATATAAATTTGATTTATATTTTTCATAACATTAGGAGATAAAATATTAGTATATACTGTATTTGGTTTGGATAATGAACATAAAAATGAAAATTTATGGGAATATAACAACATTTCATAATCTGAAGATGAAAGATTTTGAATAATTGGTAATTCTTTATTCAAATTATTGTAGTTATAATAAAGGGATAAAATGTTATCAGATAACTCAGATATATTCATTTTTTTAATTATGTATGAAACAAAATTACACAATTTTGTATAATAATCTTGTTTGAATGGTGATTTTAATATACTTGATAATTCTTCATTTATAATTAAATCATAAAAGAGAAGTATTGTTTTCTCATTTACTAATTCAGAAATCTCATCCTCATTTTTAAAGTTTTCGTTTTTACTTATAACATAATTTTCACGTAATTTTTTATATTCATTAAAGGTGGCATTGTGAAGGAATAAATAATTTAGAGAGCATGGAACTTTTTCAGAGAAATCAAAATCTCTATCAAATACTTCCTTGTGATTTATAAATTCAAGTAATTTTTTATAGTTATTAATGAAAATTTTATTTAAAACTCTAAGTATATATATTTTAATTATCTTTCTAAATTCTGATTTTCTATTTAAAAATTCCAATATGTCACTAATATCTAAGTCATTAATATCATCAGGATTATTAGAACTAGTAGTATCATCGTTATACAAAATCTGACTTAAATGATAACAATAATATTTTATATATGATATACAGTAAAGCATCATTAATTTATTATTTTTTGTGACGGTACAATTTGCATTTTCAATGGAATATACAAAATTAGTAAATATTTGTAGGGATTGATTTAAGATTTTTTCTTCATTTCTTTTTTTACAATTGAAATAAATACTAAATTTTTCATCAAATAATGATAATAAAACTTCATCTAGGAAATTATTGTTTGACTCATTTAAAAATAATATAATAGGTTTATTTTTATCTCTTTCCAATTCTTGTAAAAATTTGACACCAATGCCATTTTCATCATCATTATCATCATCTTCTTCGTCTTCATCACTATCATAGTCATCGTCATCGTCTTCTTCGTCATCGTCATCACTATCATATTCTTCATCACTGTTATCTTCTTTCTTCCTATCAGTATTTTGGTTTTCTTTTTCGACTTCATTTATTTCATTGTCATCATCAACATCACTATCATTTTCATTTGAATCCATATTTTTTGATTTATTTTTTGGACATAAATGATAATTTTTAAAGATTGTTTCAAAAATATTTTTGGATTTATTGATTACTGAATGGTTAGAACAAAGAATTCTTAGTAATGTTAAACGGTAATTTTCATTTTTTGATATTTTCATTTTATTATTAAGTAATTTAATGGCAATATTTTGATAATTTTGAGGAGATAATTTTTCTTTCAAAAATTTAAATTCTTTAATAATGACATTATTTTTATCATCAATATCATCAATATTATTGTGAGCATTATTTTTATTAAAGTAAATTGGTATTAAATAGGTTTCATTTTCCTCTTTTAAGTACTCTAAGAAGACATTTAAATTTTCTTTTAATGGAATTCCATTGTTATCCATTTCTTCTTTCACATTAACAAAATCTTGTAAATAAAATATTTGTTTCAACATTAAACACAACTCAATATTGACGTTCATTGTTTTATTTGAAAATAGTTTAATTTCATTCATGAACTCTTCGAATTTTTCATTTTCATTAGAATCATTACCAAAACTTTGATTAATATTTAAAATGCAGTAAATCATTGATTCATATAAATTAAATAGTATGTCATTAACAGTATAAAATTCTTTATTGGTACAGAAACTATTTTCTAATATTTTGGAAATGTAATTTTTCAAGAAATGTTTGATATAACCATCCATTGAAGAAACTTGTTCAATAATAATATATATATATTCACTATAGCATTCAATAAATAGTACAAATTTTGTCATATTTTCAAAAGTGATATCAATATTTGCATTCTCTGAATTATTCATAGATATAAATAGTTCATATAATGTATTAAAGAAATTTAATATATTCTTATTATTGAATTTTTTTTCACATTTTGATAAATAGTAAATAACGTAATCTTTAAATAATATTTTAAGCAGTTTTTCCTTATTGAATTCACTATTTTCGTCTTTGTTACATAAAATTTTCGCAAAATATTGTTTTTCAAATTCCGTTTGTATATTATTTTCTAATCTCTTTCTCTCATTAACATAATTTTCTTTATCTTCAGGAGAGAAATTATTTTCATTTTTCAAATAATCATTCTTTAAATTATTAATAATATATTTATTAATATTTTCTAATACAGGAATAATAAATGGATAGGAAATGCCCATGATTAATTCAATATTTGTCCTTGAAAAAACTGAATGTTGATTTAGAGTTGGTTCAAATTTTTGTATTATCTTTTGATAGATAGTATCAAAGAATTTATGATTGAATTCCTTTTCCATTAATAATTTGGTTGATAAAATTTTTTCTTGTTCTATTTGGATCAAAGTACTAATTAAACCGTTTTTATAAATAGATTTCATATATTTAATGAGAACAGAAATAAAATCAACATCTCTATTTTCAAAATTATAATTATCAAATACCTCCATAATTATATTATTTTTAATGGATTCAATTTTTTTCATTGTTAATTTTTGAATAGTATCCTTTATTTTTTATTCTTGTTAATGAACGTACATACTTGTTCAATATATTCTTCCTTTTTAATATCACTAAAATTGATTTTTATTTCGTATTCAATAAAGGAAAATGAATGGAATAATTCTTTTTCAAACTCTTTATTTAAGTTTATTAACTCATTATTCTTAAAGAGATCAATATTCGTGGCATCAATTATTTCTTTTATATTAATATCTTTACCATTTAAATTATCAATGAAAATTTGATTCCATTTAGTCAAATGAGATATTAAATGGTCTTTGTATATTTTTTCGTATCCATTTTCATTTTGATTGGAAGTATTAATGATTATTCTTTCCAAATGAATAATAAATATAATCGGTTTTTGATAATTTAAATTATTTTTCTCTTTTAATACATTTTCATTGTTTTCAATTAAATAGTTGATATGGTTCAAATGAATACAATCATTGGTATCAAAATGAATAATACATAAATTATGATTGTCTTTGGAATAATATTCCATAAGGGCATCATCTATATCATGTTCAGAGTTATATTGGTTAATGAAAACATTTTTTGTTTTTTCTTTAGTAAATGAACCATATTTATTGTTTTGAATTTTACCATTTGATTCAAATATCGTATCTAAAATATTGGAATAGGTGTAAATTATATGTTTATTTGTAGAAATACTTTCCAAGTAGAATTTAATATTTTTATGTTGCTTTTCATCTTTAAGATAAATATTAAGAATATTATTATATTCATCACTATGATTCTTTCCATATTCAGAATATTTAAAAAAGAATATTAAATCTTGAGAAAACGTTGGCACTATTTTTTCAAATATTTTCCCTTTTATTAATTCTGGATTGACGTCTATATTTTTAATTATTAAATTTGATTTTATATTATTATTATTATTTTTATCCATGGAATTATCATCATCCATATCATCATTTCCATCATCATCATTACCATCATCATTTCTTTCATTTTCATCATCTTCATCATTATTTTTATTACTATTCTTATTAATACTATTATTAATAATTAATTCATTTTTATCAATAATATTATTTTCATTGATATTTTCATTTTCACTTTCACTTTCCGTATCAACATCAAATATCTTTTTTATTGCATCATCATCATCATAAACATTTCCAGTGTTATCATCATTTCCCTTTTCCTTATTAGTCGTTGAAGTCGTCGATTCATATTTAAATTGTTGATCTAAACCAGTATAAAATTTCAAATGATTTTTATTATTAATTAAATATTGATAAATAATTCCTTGTATTTCTTCTTGATCACAATTAATAATTTCTGATTGAATATCAATTTTTAATTTCTTATCTTGTTTATCGCTAAAGCTTTGAATTATATCATATATTTGATGTGAAAGATCTCTCTGTTTATTATCCAATAAATTTTCAAATTTTATGATATGTTTTTCAAATCTATTAATGAATGGGGGATCTTGTTTATCCAATTCATTTTTATCTAAGAGAACAATACATCTAAAATTATTGTTGACTTTGTAATTTTGTGTATTTGAATTTCCTAAAGCAATTCGAGCATAATTACTTTCACCAACCTTTCTGAAATTTTGATTAAATAAATCATACAGAGATGGATACATACAAGCTAAGTTTTTCAATATCATAACATTATCTTCATTCATGGTAATTTGAATTTTATTTAAAATCTTAGCACTATAATAACCCTTGTTGATATCTTCTTCAAAGTTGCTACCATAGTAAAAGACATAGTTTTTACCTAATTGTTCTAATATCAGTGTAATTAAAAATTGATTGATAGAACTTTTTGTGACAACTAAAAGGTATCTACTTTTTACATCATTAATATTATTGTTAATACAGTCCATGACATCATAATTACTGGTGTTATTAATTTTTTCGAAATGAAGTTTCAAAATATCTTTAAAAATTTTAATAGAATGATCTAAACCTCCAAAATTTCTTTCGATACTTTCATTTAAAATATGACTAATTTCAATTTTATCCTTTGGAAAACTATTCTTAATAAAGAGTTTAGATACTGTTTTTATTAGATGATAAAAATCTCTTGTACCATGAAATTCTTTGATATTCTTTTTAGAGGATATATCTTTTTCATCATTATCTTTAGTGATTTCAAAATCGTTTGGCTTGTCTTTTAATACTTCTTTGTATTTATAATAGGTGATAGATAAATCTTCATAATACTTTAAATAATCCTGTTCTAATCTAGTATCGTAGGATTTTGCAATAGCAATTGCTGTATCAATTAAATCTTGTTGATCTGGTTCAGGAATTGAAAGATGAATACCTCTATTCATTTTTGACGCATCGAATGGCCAATTTGAAATACCAATGAAAGCTATCTTTTTCTCATTATCATCATATTCTAATTGAGAATGAATAACTTTTAAGGGATTATTTTTAGAAATTTCTGCTAAACCCATTTCATCAAAGTAGATAGCGGAAATAATATCTTTTGAAAATTCTTTATCTTTCAAAGAATTTCTGGCCTTTTCAAAGATTTTTAATATTCCTTTAGATGTACTAGTTCTGGAACCCTGGTAGGATTTAGTATATACTTTTGGGAAACATTTGAAAAATTCATGAGAAGAATCTTTACCATTCATGGATTTAAAAATTAATTGAGCACTCAAAGATTTACTACAACCTGGTTTACCAATAATAAATAAAGGAATTTTAGTATTCAAACAAACAAAGATTGCAGATAAATTTTCCAAAAGAGCTTTATTTCCAGCAATTCCCTTTTCTAATTTAACAGCATTGGCAATTTCCTTTTGAATTTTTTTTGGAAATTCTTCAAATTCAAACCTATTACCAAATGTGCGTTTCATTATATTGACAAATCCAATTCTTTTTTCTTTATTGAAAATTCTAATGAAATAACATAGATAAATACTTAAATTTAAAGAATATAAATAAATTTTTTCAGATTTCAAATTAAACTTCTTCTTCATATATGGATTTTTTAATAAATCTTTACTAAACCATTCAAATAATATTCCTAATCTTCTAATATCACGTAAACTAACAGAAGAAATATCTAAAATATTTTTAATATATTCATGGGCGTCATAGATTGACTTTTCTGCAAGTCCTTGAATTTTATATAGAATATCTTCTTCTTTAATAACATGTTGAAGAAATTCTAATACCATATTAGAAATATATTTTTTAATATCATCTTGACTTAATTTACCAAAATCAAAAACAAAATTAAGAAGAGAATGGGGCAATGGGTTAACACTATATACCAAATTTCTAACTAAATGCTTTTCATCATCTAATAAGCCTACAATTTCCTTTTTACCAGTATTGATTCGGTATGGATTACAAGCAACAATTAATTTTACGTTATTTCTTATTTCATATCCTTTGCATGAATGTTTCAATAATATTTCTGTGATGAGACCTAAAGAATTACATGTATTTGCTTCATCCATAAATACCCATACCGTTTCATCACTTTCCTTTTTATCACGATTTTTATTGATATCCTTAAATAAATTATTTTTTCTAATAAATTCTATTATATCATTATCTTCAATACCAGCATGAATATTGAGAGTATACATAGTAATATCTTTTAATTTTGCAATTATTCTAATTAATGAAGTTTTTCCACATCCAGTTTCTCCCATTAAAATGACAGGAATATTCGTTCTGAGACGTAAAGATATAAAAATTAATTTCATGAAATTATCTGCTGTAAATACATAGGATTTAACAATATCACATATCAATTCCAATTTTTTATTTCCTTTTTCTTTGGGACTGTCTTTGTCATCATTATCAATTGGATTATACAAATCTAAAACCTTTTTTGCTTCAATTAAAAATTCTCTTGTTACCAATTTATTGTAATCAATGACTTCTTTATTTATGTTAGAATAATCAAGTTGGTATATAGACTTTAAAAGTCTATATTCTTCCGTATCGTCTTGACACGTTTTTATAATAGAAAGAGAGTATTGATCTTCATTAATTAAAATCATACTAGGTTTTATATTTTGAAAAGAAAACTGTTTTTGTTTCTTTACACTTAGATATGAAATAGTTTTTTTCTTTGCTTTTTCTAGATCGATAATTCCTTTTTGTTGATCATGCGTAATATTTTGTCTCTTAATAATATCATCATAATACGAAGTGATAAAATGTTTAGCTACTTTAATTAATGAATCGACAAAGAAAAATCTAATATTATTTAAATTTCTTGAATTTGGACGCAATTGACGATATTCATTTAATTGATTGACATTCAAATGGATAGATTTTGAAAAATGAATTAATTGTTCAGCTAAAATATTAATATAAGCAATAATTTGGTAATAATTTGGATTTTCAATATTTAAACTATCAAAAACGATTTTGTGACATTCTTGTTGACTTAATGTTTTTATTTCTATACAATTTGCAGTTTTGCTGTTTATATCGGGAATGTAGATATCATGATTATTGATATTGTTAAGATTTTTTATATAATTAGCAACAATTTGAATTTTAGAGTTAATATCATTAGGTACAAGCATTTGAGGAATATTATTACAAGTTATATGAGTATTTTCAAAGAAATTTAATATCGGGAATATTTTTTTAAAATCGATGAAATCATTTGGAATTTCCACTTTTATTTTCATTTCATTTCCATAGAAAAATATATTTTCATTTTGAGAATAGTATTTTAATATGAGAAATGAGAAGAGAAATTCACTTGCAATTTCAATTTGATTCATACTAAATAAATCTAAATGTAATGCAATCCTTTTGCCACTTAACTGTAATAATTTCTTTATAATTTCTGTTTTATTTATATTATCACCTAATGGGAAATAAATATATTTATACTTTGGATATTCTTTAAGGAAATCATTTTTAATTAAAGTTGACTTTCCTAATCCACAAATTTCACTAGAATATACTTTTATATTGGAAAGTTTCTTAAAACGATTATTATAATTATAGAGAGAAGTATTTTTTTCTTTATCATTTTTGAAATCATAATAAATATGATATGGTAATTTTTGAATTTCCATAATTACTTCATCCATCCTATTTCCTTCTGCATAAATGAAAAGTAAACAAGAAACCATTTCCTTTGGATTTTCAGAATATAATTCTTTAAGTAATTCAATCAACAAACTTTTCTTTTCACGACTTAAACTCTCTGGCTTTATTAAAATGAATAAAGCATTTTGTTCAGATTTAACACTTTTATATATAAAAGAAATAATTTCATCTTCAGTTGTTTCTTCATTACAATACAATACTGTTTGAGCTAATGGTAAATTTCCTGTTAAATCTATTGCACAATATACGGTATTTCTTTCAATTTCTTCTAATTTACATGAATAACTATATATACCTTTTTTATTATTATTTAGAATAAGCGCGTTTTTGTTGATTTTTTCAAAAGATACATTATTTTCTTTATATAAATACTTTAAATAGGAACTAACAGCTGTATACATTTGATTTAATGATACTTCATTATACAATGACTCATTTTGTTTTAATTTATAATTAATTAAAGAATTATTAGTCACGTATTTTAAAATATTTTTTAAAACAGTATGATTTAAATCTTTGATATTATTATTTCTTATAAAATTAAAAATATAAGTAAACTGTCTTCCATGGATCATTCTTGTATTTGGATCACTTAGGTAAATGTTTTTAACCTCATTCTTTTGATCTTCAAGAATATCATTTAATTCATTAATAATTATTTTTAAATCATTTTTATCATTCTTCTCCTCGTCATTACTTTTAATTGTATCTATTTTAACAATTTTAACATTGCCATTGTTTACATTGATTTTAAATTTCATATTTTCAAAATAACCTTTTGAAGATATAATTTTTAAAAGTTTTAAAATTTCTTGTATATCACTGATTATGGTAGCAAAATTTTCACATATTTTGAAATAATCTTGTTCTCTTTGATCTTTTCTTCTTAACAGTGCAGCTGTTCTTAATTCTAACATTTCATCATTGTCCTTTTTAATTAATTTGTTGTTATTGTTGTAATAGTATACTTCGCATTTATTTTCTGGGTAATTATTAGTTATATAAAAGGTGCTCTTTTCATATATTTTTCTTATGTGAACTTTATTTAATTCATTTGGATTTAAATGATTAGTATACAATTCATAAAAATCAGAATATTTTCCAGAAGAATCTTCAAATTTAATACCAATATCACTGTAATTATGATTATCTTTTAAAACTTTTACAAATATATCTAAAAATTCTCTTTCACTCTTTCCATTTCCTTTATTTTTTAATTCTTCAAGGAACGTCATACAAGTTTCTAATTGATCAATATCTGCTAATGAAATACTAAAATCTTCAGAATCATCAATGAATTCACCCATTTGATGAATATCATTACTATTTTTATCTATAGCAAACTTTATTAATTTTGGTTCTTGATACATTTTCATTATGACAGAAAGAGCATATTTATTGTGTTTTGAATTTACACTAAGAATATTTAATTTTTGTTTCATTAAATCATCATGAATTTTTACTAAATTTTCAAGCGAAGAATAATTATTTAAATCATCAACGGTTTTTTTAAATATATCCCTTATTTTATTTGAATTTAAGTTGAAGTCATTTAAAAGGAGATTTATTTTTTTATATAGATCAATAAATTCATTTCTTTTTTTCAAAAGTTCAAGCTTTTCTTTAATTCTATTTGAAGATTCTTCATTAATTTCAAAAATATTTTTCATAATATTAATTTCTTTTTCAATTTCCTCATGTTCTATTTTCGATATAATATTTTCTAAAAATTCAAGTTCAATTTTATTCTCAGTTTCTGCATAGAATAAGTTTTCTAAATCAAAGAATTTTTCTTTTGTCATGTCAAAGATAGTATTATCCCTATTTTGTTCAATTTCATCGTTTTCATGGTAATTTTCCTTTTGATATTCATGAATTTCAATAAATAGTTTAGAATTTTTCAACAGTGTTATTTGGTGTGCTTCTCTGTACAGAGTACCAAAATTATATTTATTTAAAAATTCATCATTAGGAAAATCTTTAATTGAATTTTTCATAATATCATTTCTTATCTCTTTAAAATTATCAATAATTTCTCTTTTTTCATTTGGATAATAATTAGAATTGATATCAATAATTTCATCAATTTTTCTAAGTATATCATTACATATCTTTATTTTATTGACTATTTTTGGATATATTTTTTCCATAACATAATTTATTTGATTTCCCAAAGATAAAATAAAAAATCTTTCCTCCAAAGAATTTCTTTTCTGAGTGACATGGCGTTTATTATTATTTCTTAATAAATAATCCATATTTTGAAATTGATTCATATCAAAATTAAAAGTATTTAATTCATCAATAATATTATAAATAATCTTTATGGTTTTCTGAATATAATTAACATTTAAAATTGGATCATTATCATCAACATCAAAATACCCTTTATTTATTAAATCATTAAGAAATATTAATTTTTCTGAACGTTGAATATCAAAGATATCCTCTTTCTTAATCACTTTATTGTCTAATTTTTTGAAAATAAAAATTTTAATCTTTTCATTTTTCAACTTACTTAGAATATCCAAAACATTAGTATTGGAAAAATCATTAATACTTTTTATCAATTTTTCAACCAAGTTTTCATTTAATTCTTCTGAAAAATTGTTCAAAATAAAAATGCAGAGATTATTCGCATCTTGCTCATTAAATACCTTTTTGGTGATATCTATTAACTTGTTCATACAGTAATTATCATTATTTGATATTAATTTATATAATTGGGAAACAATAATCCCTATATCATCAAAATCTAAATTAATTCTATCTAACTTTCTACTAAATGCTTCCAATAAATTTTTGATAATAAATTCATTTTGTTTTGGATTTTGTTCAATATTAAAAAGACGATATACTATCCTTAAATGATGATAATTTTTAACATTTTTAACAACAGAGGATACAAATAAATTATAATTTGATTCAAATTGAAATCTATAATCATAGAGACTTTTCTCATCTCCAATAAATTTTTTGACAAAATTGTCATCAATTTTATCTAAATTAATATGACTTATTAAAGCAGCGAATTCATTATTCTTTTTATGTTCCTTATAGTACATTTTTACATCTTCTTGTATGTAATTAATAATTTGCATATTATCCCATTTATCATTTTCAATACATATTTTACCAGTGTAATGTAGTGCATCATTTAATCTATTTAAAATTTTATCTGTTATACTTATATTCTTATATTTTATAGACATATTTTTTAATATTATTAATTTCTCATAATTTGCCGGTTTTCCATCGAAACTATTAATTAGAGTTATAATATTATCTTTTATATAATTTAAATCGGATGAGTCCAAATCCATCTTCATTAAAATGTTAAAAAATTTTTCCAATTGTTGAATATTAACATTTTCATTTGGTTTTGGGCATTTATTAAATTGAATTTTTGGAACATTTTTCTCAATAAAATATTCCTGAGAACAGAAAAATTTTAAGTACTCATTAAAATTAGTAGAAAGCATTAACACATCATTTAAAGAAACCTTTTCTTTATCAGTTTTTTCAAAAATTAGTTTTAAATTGCTACAATCTAGATTTGGAAATAAATTCTTATGTTTAATAATAAAATTAATAATATCTTGCTTATTTTGAACTTTATTAAAACATTTATTATAAATATATTTATTTTCTATTTTATTAAATTGATAATATAGCATAATAAAAAGATAAAATCCTGTGTATGATTTTCCTTTAAAATCTACATAATAATAATTATCCATCATATTAACTAATTTAAAATAATCATTTTTATCATATTTCTTAATTTTGATTTCCTTTTTATCCATTAAACTTGATAAAATATTATTCATAATTTCCTTATTTTCTTTTGGAATTAATTGAAAATTTTTTTCGTTATTTATCAAAGTATGAATATATATTAATAAATATTCATAATCAATTTTATTTGATTTTGTAATAGTTGTCTGTGTTTCTTCCAAAAGATTTGGAATTAAAAAAGACATTCCTCTTTCCAATAAAAATGTTTTATATATAATAAATTTTTGCAAATTGGATATATTGTATTGTTCATCTACAAATTTTTTTATATCTTTAGTATCATTATTCATTCCAATAAAATTTTTAGTCTTTTCAACTAATTTTTTAAAAGTACCAGATGTTTTATCAATAACATTATATGATATAGGATAAATAAACTGTTGTTGATATTGTTGAATGGTTAAATCTCCACTTGATTGTATTACTTCGTTATTGTATTTAAATCTAATTTTAAAACTTTTTCTATCCTTATTTTTCAGTTGCACATTGGCCTTATATAAATATATTGATTTATTTTCAAAAGAATGATTAAATTCATTTACCAATAATTTTTGATTATTTTCTTTTTTTTCTTCTCCAATAGAATTTTCTTTTTCTATATAATCGATATTTGAATTAATTTCTATTAATTCACTATCCAAAACTTGAACTTTTTTTTCAGAAGAAAGTTCAATATCAGTAAACAGTGATCCTTTTATACCAGAAAGAATTAAATAAATAGTAGTATTTTGAATAGCTTTTTCATCTTCTTTTTTTAATTCTACTTCTTTATCGATATTAGAGGATTGATTAATATTTTTTATATCATTATTGATATTTTTATTAGTATTTTCTTGACTATTATTAAAACTATTTTCATTAGTATTATAATTTTGGTATGTACTAGGACTTCCTTGACTATAATAATTTGGATATGCATCCATACTTTCTTGATATTTATTTTGGTATGATTGATTGAAATAACCTTGGTATGCATTAGTACTTCCTTGACTATTATTAATATAGTTTTCTTCGGTATCTTCGGTTTGACTATAATCATTTTGATTACCAGAAACCACTTGAGAATAACTTATAGTACCATCATAATAATTATTAGTATCAACTAAATAATTACCATCATATCCATAAAAATCTTCATAGTTATCATCATTAGAAGAATTAGATATATTATCACTACTATCATCATTCGATAGTATACCATATAGATTATTATTAGAATACATTTTTTTTAGTAAAAATGTCTAATAATATATACTATATACTATATATTATTTAATTCTATTATATTATTTTTAAATAAAAATTATAAATATATATGTATTATTATTATATGTTATTAAGTAAATATATTAATGAAAAAAAAAAAAAAGTATGAATTTAATAATATTACACCATTTTATATTTTTACTTTTTTATATATTTATTTTTATTTTTATTATTATTAAAAAACGTAAAAAAAAAAAAAAAAAAAAAGAAAAAAAAATTGATTTTTATTTTATATTTATATAAAAATATATTTAATTTGGACATGATTCATTTTCATCATTCTGAATATGTTTAAATTAAAAATTAATTATTTAGAACTTTTTTTTATATAAATAATGGACATTCAAAATTTCAAAAGTAAGAAAATTGGTCAATGTAACAATGAATAATAACCAATTATTGTACTACTGTAAAAATTGAATTTTTACTGTAGTACATCTTTTAAAAATGAATGTAATTTATTTTTTTTTAAGACATTGGATGGAGCGGTTGTACTAAATCACGTGTTATGTTTGTATATATGATCATGTGGTTTCATTAACCGCTCCATCCTACGAATGAATGTGAAGCATTTCGACATAATTTATGTATAATCATCATAAAATTTTGTACAATGTATATATATATATATGTAATACGCCACTATTTTCAATGTATATTTTTATTTATTGTATTTTAGCATTTAAAAAATAAAATAAAAATTAAAAAAAGAATAAATAAAAGAATAAATAAGTTTTCTATTAAGAATTTTATTTATTTTTATTTTATTTTTATTTTATTTTTATTTTATTTTTATTTTATTTTTATTTTATTTTTATTTTATTTTTATTTTATTTTATTATTATATTTTATTATTAAAATATTTTAATAAAAAAAGCCTTTCTATTTTATTTTATTTAAATAAAATAAATAAAAATTTTATATTTTATTAAATTAATTAAAT